>PVJD01005657.1:0-111820 GCA_004026545.1 Mormoops blainvillei | reverse complement strand
AAAAAATCTTTGAAGTGGATCCTAATATTATTTACCAAATCTTTATATTAACTAACCACTCAGCTTCATGTATTTTAAAGTAGATTTTCTTATAACTTACACACTTGTGCCCTTTATTATAGGCCCCAAAATGAGACTTCCAGTAGGTGATCCTTCTACTCACTGTTTGTTTAATGAGAAGCACATTACTGGAAGGAGGACATGGACAGTGAATGGTACAGTGGTTGTTTACTTTGAATGTTAATCAGCACTGCCCAGATGGTGTCAGTTACTCTAAGGTTGCAGTGACAATTGCAGGCTTCCAGATTGTGTTTATTTTTAGATTCCTTCACATCAGGGTAGAAGGAAAGAAATTGAGGTAATCACAATTAAAGTCAATCTACATTAAAGAAGTTATGAATCACATGTATAAATAAGACATTATCCTACTGGTTTTTAAAATGCCAATAAAGTACAAGTTTCACGGTCCTCTTGACCACAACAGCAGTAGCAGAAACAGCCACAGCAATATTGACATTGAGGATCTACCAATTAAGTTGACCAATTCCATATTCCAGTAAAATTTGTGAAGACTCTGACTGTATGCAGCTGCCAACCCTAGTTAATTTACTCTTTTGGAATAGTTTTTAAAGACATTATTGATGTCAACATCACTAGTACACTATAAATATTTTGCAATCTTTTCACCGCTGATTCTCTCCCTCCCCTTAAAGGCATGTCACTCACTAAACCATCTAATGCATAATAGGATCTAATACTAGTTACTTAGCAAAAATACAAAACAATATATTGGTCTCAAATATTATTTATCATATCTACTGTGACTAAATATATATTATAGTTTTTTAATTGGATTTGGGTTTGTTTCCAGTCAGTCTTTAATTGCTGCTCCATGTCCAGATGCCTATGAGGTTTTAAGAAAATGGATTGTAAGATGAAGGGGAAGGAGCAAACGAAGGAACACGAGCAGTGGCCTCATGGGCCTGGACCGTGGGGGGCATTGACTGTGCGAGTGGGAGGGCAGTGGGGAAAAAGGTGGGACAGCTGTAACAGAACAACAATAAAAAAAAGAAACTATGTTGTTTGAAAGGCTTCATAAATCATAGCTAATCAAATCCACTTGAACTCCCAGTCATATCACAGTTACATAGATACAATTTAATTTAAATATTTTAAATAAACATCCAATACATCAGTGTTTTAATTTTTGCATTTTTATGCTTTTATTTTGAAGCCAAAAATTCTAAAATAAACATTTAAACAAATTCTTCTAAATTCATACCTTGTCTTCAGTTTCTTAGATATGGGGCTGAGTAGGCAAATGGCAAAGAATTTCATTGAAGTTAATTATTAAGAAAAGAGGTGGCGACATAAAATTTTTAAAATTATGTGATGATTTTCCTCCATGATTAAGGCATTTTAGGTTTTATCATAACCTAAAACGAATAAGGGGACTTCATAGGTTTTCTCTACAGACAAAGCAATGAATACTCAATTTATTTCTAATTTTTATATCACAATACTGCTGAGTTTTACACATTCTAATGATTTTATAAAGACTCACAATTTTAAAACATAGTGGAAATTTTTCCCTGGGCCTTGTAGGTTTGGAAAAGAGCAACTAAACCACAATAAATTCATCAGTATAGACCTTTTTGAAGAAGGATGTATAAGAGGATTTTTTTCTTCCTCCTCATTGTCACTCCACTGAAGAATGAGCAGGTTCTGCTCTTTTTGCCCTCATTTTTGCTTGTTCATCAATACGTGTTGACTTGGTCTCATTTTCTCTAAAGAGAAATGGACAACTACCTTCAAAGGCCAAACAGATCTCAGCAAGCTTCTAATACTCTTAATTCTGAATCAATGTTGTGTCAATATTAGCAGGATATTTTCTCTTATAATAAGTTAAGACCTATATTTCTTCTTTGTATGAGCAGTGAATCTCTGAAATCTGATTTTTATAAGAGTGACTTTATATACAAAGTTTATAGCTATCCATTTTATTCAAATCACATTTTCTTTAAAACCTAATCACCATTGTAATTTTATTTTATGGGGAAAAATATTCACTTTGTGGGTATATCTGCATTAATTACAAATTTTTGTTGTGTAAAATTCTGGCAGAAAACAAATATTATCATAAATGTTTAATAAAATTTCCAGTGCCAATTAAAATGATCTATATTTGAAAATATAATTGTACTCTTCCTAATTTACATTTTATTCTACTGAAAATGTATGCATTAAGTCAATGGAATATAAGCTCTTTGGGGGCAGCCGTTTGTTTACTGTTTCCTCCTCAGTGCTTAGAAATATCTGTGACCCCTAATAGAATCTCAATAAATATTGCTAGAGTGAATGAAAGAATGAATAATTGAATCAGTGAATTTACCCTCAAGAAGCCTCAAATTTCCTTATTTATAAAATTATGGGTGTTATTTAATAATCTCCAAATCCATTCTATAAAAAAATTGTATGTAATTGTATCTTTGTGTCTCCAGTTGCTAATACAATATCCTATGTAGATAAGCATTAAAATATTTAATTTATGACAATGAAAGAAATCAGAGTACTTGAGGCATTTAAAAGCTAGAATATAAAAAGCAACATACTCATAAAAAGCTGTGAAAACCATGACTAAGTGTGGGTTGTATAATAAACGTATTGCATTTATTTAAGTTCTAGTAAAGTGGAAATGTCTGTTTTATATATCCATTTACAATGGTAAAAGGAAAGCCTGTTAATTTGCTTAAGTAGAAAGTGGAAAAAAATACATCAAATTTCTGTTAGTAATTCCAGTTAGAACTAGAAATCATTGTTTCAAAGTTGTGAAAACTAACGCAGGAAAAATTAGCAACTTCTCCTCAAATCACTAGTTGGTGATGGAGCTGGGATTAGAATAAACCCAAGGCTCCACAGATCCTAGGTTCAACAAAAAGTAGGAATAAGAAGGGATCTTGGGGACATTCATGGTGCTAAAGGGCACTGGAGCAAATGTTTGTAAAGGTAGTCTCAACTATTATTTTACTGTTGGCTATAATTAGTGGTATATTGTAAAGTATCAGTAAGATTTCTCAATGTGTAATTATGACCCAAACCCCACACTTTTTTTTTTACTGGATTTGCTGTCATCCAAATGTAAGATACAGTGTTCCTCATGTTTTTTTACTTGATTATATGCATGTGTATACACTTAAGTGAACACAACTGCTTATTCATATTCTTTACCAAATATAATTGATTCATTTCAATGGTAAAACCTGGTAAATGATTTTAGTGTGTTTTAAATGCACAGCTTTAAGCTCATATAAATATAGCTCCTTTTATGTGTTCATAAAAAGCCCATAATGAGAGCAGATATTAAAGTATCAGGTAAATTATTTTTATTAATATAAAAAAATTTGTATCCTCACCTGAGGATTTGTTTTATTACTTTTAAAAAGAGAAGAATGGAGAGAGGAAGGGAGAGGAGAAACATCAGTGCAAGAGAGAAGCATTGATTGGTTGCCTCCTGTGTGCCCCTAGGCCAGGGATTCAGACCCACAGCCTTTTGGTTATGGGCTGACCCTCCAACCAACTGAGCCACACCAGCCAGGGTTGTTTCTGTTAATTTTTAATCAGAAAAATAATACCTTAAAATTTCATTTGTTTTATTTTCCCACTATATTTTGGCTATCTAATTTAAGTAATTAATAGTCCATATTATTATTGAAATTTAGAATTATGAGCATTGAAGACAGACAATTACAGTGGAAAAGAGCTGAGAATTATCTATTTAAAGGTTCCAAAGTATAATTAGTATGAACGTGTCAAAGAAAACTAGGCCTCCTGATAGGGAGTGCTATTATGAAAGGTCAAATTTATTTTACTTGTTTCTAATTTGTAAAATACCAGTTTCTTTTGAAGGTGGATTACCCAACACTGGCCAAGTTTAGAAACAGAATCCCTGACTGAAGAAGTGGCTTCATTATTACCTCATACAATAGCTTTTCTTTTTCTCATAGCATTCACTCTCCTAAGTGGCCACTGAAGCTGTAAGAGCTGACATTAACATGACTTATGTAGACTATTAGGAAAAAAACCCACTACATAAAATTGGAATTGTGCTCTGATGGGCTCAGAGCTAAAAGGGTAAAATCATCCTGGGCTGGTTGGGGCAGGAGGTGGGAAGGAACTGATATTAATAACTATTTTTTTCATTCAGGTAGATCCTGAAGTGCGTTATGATCTACTATCTAATTTAACATTCCATTATTAAATAGAAAAAATCACAGTTGCTTTTTAAAATCTTATAAATGTCAATTTCTTCATATGGCAGAATAATTTTAATTGAATAGCAAGACTATTGTTTTCTCTTTAGCCTTTGTCATTCCCATAATTCTGTTTCAAAAGTAATATATTTACAGAAATAATTGATACAACAATATTAAAGAGCTTACTATCATTTCTGATATTTTTCGGTATGAGTTGTTAATGTATGTGAGAGTTGGTTTTAGCATTATGCCTTTATACAACAATTGTTTATGGAACACTTACTATGTGAAAGCCACTGTTCCAGATAGTAAAATGTACTGGTGACATTAATTAAACACTGTGCATAGTTGATCAAGTTAATTTAAACATGTAATTAATATACAACCACTGATTATAAGTCATTTACTCAGTATAAAGACTTTTGTTATAAATTTCAATATTTGAATACCATATAGGGATACCACATTTGACATTTGATTGAATCTAAGATGCTGTTGATTATGAGATGCACTATTATTTTATATAGTACCAAGAAAAAAATCAATATTGCCAATTAAAGACTTGACTCTTTTTTATGGCATATAGTTTTTATTTTATAGATATGGAAAGACCACTTTTAAAACTTAATTAGACATAGATATTAAAAAATCTTAATTTACTATTGTACAAACACAAAAAAGAAAACAAATAAATAAATGGATTAAAGTAACTTTAAAGTTCTGAGCCTGATTCTTCTGAATGGCATTTTGATTCAGAATTGGTGATGCCTTTATTATTCTACTCATTATTGGACTGTAGCCATTAAGAGCACTGTGAAGAATTTTAATAACACATTCTTTCCTTAAAAGCATTCATAAAACCTAAAAAGTCTATTGGTGCTATGCTCCAAAGCTAGCTGGACAGTTATCTGGAACGTGGGCAATGTTGCCACACTCATATGACACAGTCTTTCCCCATCCAATCCCAACAAAAAGTTTTCTTAGAGGATTAAGGGTATGCTTCACTGTTATCTCCAGTTATTTCCTTCTAAGCCACTGAGATTCATTCTGTGACTTTCAGTGGTGATGGCTTTCCTCAGATGTACACACAGACAGAGAAAACTGATTACTGTAGTTACCGTTACCTCCTGGCTATTAGTGATTGTAACAAGTCATTGATACTAAGATTGATCCTAATTTCAGAAAATGAAGATGTTTAAAGTATGCATTTTATTATCAAATATGATATTAATATAAAGTTTTTTATCATTTACTGATTCAAAAGAAAGGCAAAAGTCAATACAATTAACATGGAAACTATAAAAGGCATTGTTGCAAGAACAAGAACTTTGAATGAGTATATATTGGATCTGTAGGTGAAGAAGAGACTACTAATTGTTTCCCAGTATTCACTTTCCCTTACCCTTTCATAGATTTCAATTCTTTTTTGGCAGAATTAATTTTTATTAAAAAACTTAAAAGGATAACTTTTCTCAGCCCTTCTTGTGGGTTGGTGCAGCCATATGACTAAACTCCATCTAGTGTAGTGTTAGTAGCAGTGATGTGCACTTCTTCCAGGTTGTGCCCTTAAAATGGAAGGACAATCT
This sequence comes from Mormoops blainvillei, assembly GCA_004026545.1. Taxonomy (NCBI): domain Eukaryota; kingdom Metazoa; phylum Chordata; class Mammalia; order Chiroptera; family Mormoopidae; genus Mormoops; species Mormoops blainvillei. The sequence goes on along the minus strand of PVJD01005657.1, from coordinate 105,981 downwards.
CTCATCATTCCTCTTCCCTTGTTATTCTTCCTCCATCCAGTTGCCTGGAATGTGGACATGGTGGTTTGCCATCTTGGACTTTAAGGAGAAGGCAAAACCCTTTGAGTAGTAAAGCAAAAATATAGAAGAAATCAGGATTCCAGACAGCTAAAGCTAATGTACCTGCCCTGGCCTGCTTATACTGTGACAGTTAGTTACATGAGCAGGAAAGAAACTTCTGTCTTGTTTAAATCACTATTTGGTCCCTTGTTATAGAAATCAAAATTATGCCCTATTATAATAGTAATACTGGGGTCTGTCTGGAAAAGCTCAACCATTGTTAATGTAACAAGAATGGGATCTTTTGGCCAAGGTGGAGGCATAGGTAGACATGCTTCACTTCCTTGCACAACCAAAAGAAGTATAACAACCAATTTAAAAACAAAAAACAACCAGAACTGCCAGAAAATCGAACTGTGTGGAAGTCTGACAACCAAAGAGTTAAAGAAACATTCATCCAGTCTGGTAGGAGGGGCAGAGATGGGCAGCCAGGGCAGTGAGGACATGCAACAAAGCATCAACTAGCAGACTGGGATATCCCACATTCACATGCAGATAAACCAGGAGGAACAACTGGGGAGCAAGGTAGACCATGCAAGCCAGGGTTCCAGCATGGAAAACTGAAGCTTCAAAACCTCTGGCTGTAAAGTCCTGTGGGCATTGCAGCAGTAGGAAAACCCCCTACTCTCACAGAAGAGTCTGCCAAAGGGGCCCACGGGATCCTACAAAGTGCACACGCCCACCCACCCAGGAATCAGCACAATCCATTTGTGGAAAGCAAGGTAAGTGACTGACAGTGGGCGAGAGCCAAGCAAGTGGCATTATTCCCTCTCTGACCCCTCCCCCACATAGTCACACTGCAGTGGAGTGCCCCACCATGACGAATACTTAAGGCTCCGCCCCTTACAATGTAACAGGTACACCAAGACAAAGAAATATGGCCCAAATGAAAGAACAGATAAAAACTCCAGAAAAAGAACTAAACTACAAGGAGATAACCAACCTATTAGATGCAGAGTTCGAAACACTAGTAATCAGTATGTTTACAGAAATGATTGAGTATGGTTGCAAAATGAAATCGTAAAGGCTATGCAAAGTGAAATGAAGAATAATATACAGGGAACCAACAGTGAAAGGAAGGAAAACCGGGACTCAAATCAACAATTTGGTACAGGAGGAAGAAATAAAATTTAACCAGAACAGAATGAAGAGAGAATTCAAAAAAATGAGGAGAGGCTTAGGAACCTCTGGGACAACTTTAAATGTTCCAACATCCAAATCATAGGGGTGCCAGAAGGAGAAGAGCAATAAGAGCAATAAGTTGAAAACTTATTTGAAAAAATAATGAAGGAAAACTTCCCCAGTCTAGCAAAGGAAATGGACATGCAAGTCCAGAAAGCTCAGAGAATCCCAAAGAAGTTGGATCCAAGGAGAAACATACCAAAGCACTTCATAATTAAATTACCAAAAATTAAAGATAAGGAGAGACTCTTAAAAGCAGCAAGGGAAAAGGAGACAGATACCTACAAAGGAGTTTCCACAAGGCTCTCAGGTGATTTCTCAAAAGAAACCTTACAGGCAAGAAGGGGCTGAAAAGAAGTATTCAAAGTCATGAAAAGCAAGGACCTACAATCTAGATTATTCTACCCAGAAAAGCTATCATTTAGAATGGAAAGGCAGATAAAGTATTTCCCAGATAAGGTAAAGTTAAAGGAGTTCATCATCGCCAAGCCCTTATTGAAATGTTAAAGGGACTTATCTAAGAAAAAGAAGGCAATGAAAACTATGAACAGTAAAATGACAACAAACTCACAACTATCAACAACTGAACCTTAAAATAAAGCAAAAACAAAAACAAACTAAGCAAACAACTAGAACAGGAACAGAATCACAGAAATGGAGATCACATGGAGGGTTATCAGCAGGGAGGGGGAAGGGGGAAATGGAGGAAAAAGGTACAGGGAATAAGAAGCATAATTGGCAGGCACAAAATAGACAGGGGAACGTTAAGAATAGTATAGGAAATGGAGAAGCCAAAGAACTTATATGGTCAACCCATGGACATGAGATAAGGAGGGAGATGATGCAGGGAGGGGGGCATGCAGGACAGAAGGGGATAAAGGGAAGAAAAAAATGGGACAACTGTAATAGGATAATCAATGAAATATACAAAAAAAGAAGAAAAATAAAAATATATAACGAGAACAGTTTACATGACAGTGATGTAACCTGGCAGCCAAGGAAAGTGGACTAGAATGCACAATCATGAACAGTGATGACTTCACTGTACTAGCCATTGGGGGTGGTAGATACCACTGAGTGGGCATGTGTACTGTGTGGCCATCACATTCAAAATGACTGTGCAAGTAGAGGAACAATCTGCATCAAATTTTGTGTTAAACTTGGACATTCCTCTGTGGAAGCTATTTGGATGACTCAGAAGGCTTTCAGGGATGATTCAATGAGGGAAGCACAAATAAAAATATGGAATAAATGCTTCGAAAAGATAGTTCAGAATCTGTTGAAAGAGATCCACATCCTGGAAGGCCTGCAACAAGCAGAACACCTGAGAATGCTGAACATGTACGGGCTGCAATCAACGAAGATCGGCAACTGATGGTTCGAGAATTAGAAGCTGATCTGGGGGTTCTAAAAACTACTGTGTCCGAGATTTTGATGCAGGACATTGGCATGGAACGTGTTGTGGCAAAATTCATTCCACAACTTCTGCTATCAGAGCAGAAGGAACATTGTGCTGCAGTTGTTAATGACTTGATTCAAACCACTACCAATGAACCAGATTTCCTCAAGAAGGTCATAACCATTGATGAATCGTGGGTCCACAGCTATGATCCGGAAATGAAGACCCAGTCATTCCAACGGAAGTTGACTGGTTCCCCACACCCGAAGAAAGCATGGCAAAGTCACAGCAAGATCAAGGGCATGTTAACTGTGTTTTTTGATTGGGAAGGTGTTGTCCATCACTAGTATGCCCCTCCAGGCCAAACGGTTAACAAGCAGTGCTACCTCAATGTTCTTCATCAGTTGAGATATGCAATATGATGCAAATGGCTACATCAAGGGCAGCTGGTGATTGGCAGCTTCATCACAACAACGTTCCCACTCATCCATCATGTCTCATGCAGAGTTTTTAGTGGAACATCAAATCACCCAGCTGTCTCAGCACTCCTACAACCCAGATTTGGCACCCTGCAACTCCTGGATTTTCCCAACACTAAAATCACTTTTGAAAGGGAAGAGACCTCAGACCATCGATGAGATTCAAGAAAATAGGATGAGGCAGCTGATGGCGATTCCAACAAAGGATTTTGCAGTGTTTTGAACAGTGGAAGAGATGCTGGGAGAACTGTGTGAGGTCCCAAGGTGTCTGTTTTGAAGGGGACTGAGGCATCATTGTCCTATGTACAATGTTTCTTGTATCTTGTAACTTCTTGAATAAATGTCTTTATTTTTCATGTCATATCACATGACTGGACACTTTCTGGACTGACCTTGTACTATATGAATAGTATAAATAAGTTAACTTCAAAAGTAATTCCAGATTTTCATCTTAGAGGCAGTTTGCCTTAACTTCCCTGAAGTAGCTTGCTTAGAATGGAAGTTCTACTTTAAGTTTGATTCCCCCTCTTTTCTGCAGAATGATGCCATACACATGGTCTGTGGTCAGGCAACAATGGAGAACCACCAAGGAAACAAAAGGCTTGGAATGTCTGTGAACTACATTATAATTGATTATTAATTGTGATAAATCACTTTTTTGTACATTTTCAGAATTTACTAGCACTTTAAATTTTTTTTAAAATATGCTACAGAAAGCACAGATAAGAGTATCAACTAAAGCAGTGGTAATTGAGAATTCGGAGCATGCCAACTGGTCTGTGCTTTTCTGTGTAATAATGACCATCTGCATGAGTAGTAGGTAATTCGACCTAATAGTCGAATTAGGTCGAATTACCTAATAGTTTTCAGAAACCGAAGTGAATAGGACCATGCAAATGTTATGACCTGGTTATTCAGACTTTAGTAAAGTTCTGCTTTACTAAAAGTTTGTGAGGAATTGGCTTTTTAGGCTTACTCTGTTTTCTTAATGAGAGGGGAGAGGGTCTTTTCTCACTTTTTCAGAACTGTGTCACTTTATTCAAGATATGAAGACATGATAAAAAACAGTATTATTTCTATAGAAAAAAATGAGTTAGAGATATGCAGTCAGACAGACGAGTAGATAATGGTACAGCATTGACTGCATATATACATGGCCAACCAGAGTTTGAGCAATTTTAAACCTAATTATCTAATAGCCCTACCTAATTTTTGTAAATTTTACTAACTCTTCATCTTACCAAGATGTAATAGGGTGAATGTTATATAATGGATTATTTTTACCATATTTTGCTGTGTATAATGCTGATTTTTTTGCTCAAATTTTTGAGGGAAAAATAAGGATGTGCACTATACATGGGTATAATGATTACATACCATGGCTATAATAACGGGTATAATAATCCCATGTATAGTGCGCACAAAACCATGGGTGCACATTATACCTGGCAAAATACAGTAATTACCTAAAGATGTTGAAAATTTGAGTTTGCCCTAGCTGGTGTAGCTCAGTGGATTGAGCGTTGGCCTGAGAACCAAAGGGTCACCGATTCATTTCCCCAGTCGGGCACATGCCTAGGTTATGGGCCAGGTCCTCAGTAGGGGGCACGCAAGAGGCAACCACATGTTGATGTTTCTCTCACTCTCTCCCTCCCTTCCCCTCTGTCTAAAAATAAAATAAAATCTTTTTTAAAAAAACAAAAAGTAAAATAAAATTTGAGCTAGAGAGCCCTACTCATCTAGTCAGCCTATTGCAGTGGGTAACTTCAGAGTCTATATGGAAAAGGCAAGCCATTTCTGGCCTCCCAATGGTTGGCCCCTTTCCTCCAGTGATCTTTACTTCTTCCTCACCTTATCTACCTCTTCTTTTATGATTGTGCCCAAACACTTGTTATTATGCTGAAAAATACTCTTAGAATTATAATTTCAGATATTACAACCCACAACCAAAACTTCTATGATTTCATCTTTCTCATTTAGAAACTTCAAAACATACACCTTTCTGCTTCTCTGTGAATTCCATATCAATAAAATATGACATCATATTTAAGATGCATCGCTCATCATTGCAATCACTTTCTCCTTTGAGGCTTATCACATTCTCTTGGGCCAGAAGTGCCTCATTCATGGGCAAATCCATCTGTCTCTCTATCCCTACACCAAACCAGCTGAATAATTAGATGATTTTAAAACCAGGCAGACTAGTATCACTATATTAGTATCAAATTTCAAAAGAAGCCTCAATTCTAACCAGACATTCTATTTTTCCCTATTCAGTTTTCTTTTGTTCTCTACAGTTCCTACTTCAGACTTTTCCCACTCCATTCAAATATTCCGAAGTATTCCCAAATAACTGGCAGTTGACCCTAACTTCCATTTTGTAGAAAAAATACTAACAGTTTACTTGACTTCCTACCCAAAGACCTGTAAACTTACCTCATTCCAGAACTATCTTCCTTTCCTTACAAAGGACGAAGTGATGCAATTTTTTTACTTTTGCTTCAGACTCCATCCATTTTCACCTGTTATGGGACTTCATTAATTATGCACTCTGCTTAACTTCCTATCTTTTTGTCTACTCATTCCTTTCCATAAGTTTTAAATTGTACTTAAGCATTCCACATCCTAATAAAAACACCATCATTGACTCCATGCACTGCTCTAGTTGTTACTCTTGCCTCCCCTTTTCTTAAATCCAGTTTCCTAAAGAAATTACATAATCTCACAGGATTTACTTCCTCACTCTCATTCATTAATTAAACCACATGAAGCTCGTCAACACGTCCTTTTGTTTCACTAGTCTCGTTGAATTCACTAAAGAGCTATTTGTTAAAGTTGATGGTTACCTGTGAACCCTCAAAATATTCTTCTCCAACCTTTTATGAAAACACATTGACCTGTATTAAACACATATTTAATACTCCTACTCTTTATCAGTCTTTTATGCATGCAGGCTTTTTTTTTTCCTTGAAGTTATATTTCTTTAAATATTTGTGTACTCAGGATTTTGTGGAGGAGTTTGTATCCTCTTTTCATGCATTGGCTCCACTGTTTAAGGAAGTCCTTCAATTTTATCTTGAGTTACAGTCATGCATGACCAATAGTTTGCTCAGAATATCTACTTGCATGACCACAGGTAGGTCAAAATCAGCAAGGCCAAACCTGAAGTCTTCCTTACCTCATCACCCTGTTTATCTCCCTATGTGTCACATCCTTGCCCTTCAGTCTTCACATCCTTTCACCACAGCTCTGGTTTCCCACTTATCTCTGGAATCAGATCTTTTCTCCCATTTCAAAAACTCTCATTTGGAGCTGATATAATCTCTCATGTGCATGACTGCTGTAATCTATTAACTAGTTTCTCCTTTTCTAGTCTTCTACTCTTATCTTCTCCCTAGCCAGAGCATTATTTCTAAAATGTATACTCAACCATTTCAGTAATTGACTTAAAATGTTACTGGGGCTACTTGTTTTTTCCTGCACTAAGTCCAAACTCATAACATTCTTTATATCATGGTTAAATGTTGAATCACAATCATAAAAGAATCAGTAAAAACATTTTAATAACTTCACAAATCCTCCCATAATATTTTGATAGTCAGATTCTTTTTTTATTTTTTAACCAAATTTTGTTGAAAAAAATGTCATAAAGATCTAAATATTAAACAGTGGATTTCGTTTTTTTAATGCTTTTAATGATTAGTCATAATTGCAAGCAATGTAAAAATTATAAAATACAAGAAGCTTGTTTTTATAATCTTAGTTTTATTTTTCAAAATAAAATTGTATTTAATTCATCTTCTTTCACTTGTTGCTACTGAGGGGAAATACCCTTCCTCTTGCTTTATATTTCTGGATGGAACGAGCTGCAAGATAGGAATATTCATGGAATCTTGGTCCCCTCCCATCCCTGAGAAATGACTCAACTATTTCCCTTTCTTTGAGGTATATGCTATATACCCTCAGGAAACAAATATTCTGTGCTCCTTCATGTAGTGAATTTTACAGGATCAAGTCCTAATGGGGGACATCTGTGGTTGTCCCGCCAGGCCTGTGCCTACATGGGTAAGTTTAATTAATTCAAGATATATTAGCAAGTCCACTTTCTGATAGACCTAAGGTGACATTCCCAATTACTTTCATTGCTACCAGTTTAAATACTGTTTCTGTCTCCTAGTTGTGCTGTGCCAAAAACAAAAAGTAGGAAAATGGAATGCTATTTAATAGCTTCCTGAATATTAACATTTACTTAGAAATGTTTGTCTCCATAATAAACAAATTCACTCTTCAGTACCTAATATCATCAGAAGGTGGGTCTCTCCTCTTCTTACTAATTTGTGATCCACCATTCAGTTCATACCCAGTCCATATCTTTCCATCTTTTCCCTTCAGTACTCTTAAAGAAAGATATTTGATAATAATAGCAACCAATTGTTGTACACATTATGCATACTACAACATTAAATACTTTATATACATTTTCTTATTTAAACCTCACAACATTCCCATAAATAAATATCCCTATTTTACTGAGGTTATTAAAACCTAAATGACTTGCCCAAAGTTGCACAATAGTGGAGTTGACATTTGGATCCATGTCTAAATTGTTCCAGCGTACAAGATGTTATACTAACTTCTTAGTAAACGGGCTTCTACTAGTAGAAGGCTGAATCAGTCAACTTTAATTCATCCAGCCATCTTGAAATCCAGTCATTGAGTGCCTTTTCAGACAACTCCAAAAATATATATTCAGTAGCTCCATGAACATTTTTGACTATATGATGTGTATGAGACACTAAAAATGAAGAGGTGAATACATTTGTATTTTGATCTGAAGGATCAGGGAGTGGGCGTATTGGCAGTATGGGAACATTTGGAGAAGCAAAATAAGTGCAGCTCCATGATCCCCTATACACAATTATGAAACCTCAAAACCCTGAAAACTGAGCATTATTTTGTAAAATTATGACAATTTGGTACTAACACCTCCCCTGAATTGGCATTAAACTACTTAGAGTCTTCAATGATACCACTCAGTTAGCTAATTCATACATTTCATTATAGATATATTAGTATGTTTTACTACTGGATGTTATTCCAGATAATGCATACCATATTACCTTTGTAATATCCAAAAGTAAATAATAATAATTTTTGAAACACATCATGTTTCAAGAGTGTGGGATAAAGGATTACAGGTTAATCAGTTATTAAAATACTAGTGTTAGAGTGGTGGGTGTGCTTTAAAAGCCTGTCAAAGAGGCAAGAAGAGCTTTAGGGAAGAGGTATTATTGTGACTCATTATTGAAGGATGAATAGAAATTCTCAAGGCAGCCAAACAGGAGGAGCAAATACACTGGAGCTACATGAAGCAGCCTAAACAAATTCATGAGCCAGTAATGGTATAGTCAGGGTAAGGAGTAGAAGCAAGAGAGTGGCAGAAGAATGAAGCTGGATCAGTAGCCAGGAGTCAAATCACAAAGACGTTGTGGAATGCCATGCAAAGTTTGGATTTGCCCCAGATGGCCAAGGGGTAACCTGGAAGCATGTTAGGCAAAGAGTGCTAGGGGGACTCTATATCTCAGTTGCCTGGACATGACTTGGTTTCTTCATGCTACCCTGGAATTATTGATAGCACAACCATTCACTTTCAAAAATGACTTGGTTGAAATGTTTTATAGTTCTCCAAATAACAGAACCAAATACTGATTTTAGAAAAAAAAAATTGCAGAAATAGGATGGAATTGGCGTCAGAGATTTCCACAGGGCTTTTTCTTAAGATGGGAACAACCTTATGAATGCCAAAGCCTATCACTAAGGAACACTATCATAAAAGAATTTTATAAAATCCTTGTGGGTGAAGTAATAAACACTCTCTAATGCCTGACCCCCATTAGTAAGATAGGAGTAGTTTTTGGTTATGGCTGAAAACTACTTCCCCTCTTTCCCCTACCTCACAATGTCCCACCATTTTCTTGTATCTTGGCTTTTGGCTCCAACTGGGTAGAAGTTAGCCTGTATGAGGTTAATCAAGTTAAAATATCCATTAAAATATAATGCAAATGGAGCTGAAAATAAAGATTAGGAAACCATAATTGCCATATTTATTGCTCCATTTAAAAACTATAGTTAATTTGCCTATTTTAATGCAAATTAAAACCACAATGAGATGCCATCTCACACCTGTCAGAATGGCTATCATCAATAAATCATCAAACAACAAATGCTGGTGAGGATGTGGAGAAAGGGGAACCCTTTTGCACTGTTAGCGGGTATGCAGATTGGTGCAACCACTGTGGAAAGCAATATGGAGATACTTCAAAAAATTAAAAATGGACCTGCCTTTTGACCCAACGATTCCACTTCTGAGAATATATCTGAATGAACTCACAACACTAATTCAAAAGAACATAAGCACCCCTATGGTCATTGCAGTGTTACTTACAATCACCAAGATATGGAAGCAGCCCATGTGTCCATCAGTAAATAAGTGAATAAAACAACTATGGGACATTTACAGAATGGAATACTACTCAGCTGTAAAAAAGAAGAAAAAATTACCCTTTGCAACAGTATGGATGGACCTGGAGAACATTATGCTCAGTGAAATAAGCCAGCCAGAGAAAGACAAATACCATATGATTTCACTCATGTGTGGAATCTCATGCACTGAACTAACAAGCAAAATAGAGACAGACTCATAGATAGAGAGCAAATGACAGCTAGTGGGAGGGGGAGGTTATGGAGTGGAGGGATTGAACAAAAAGGAAAAAGGACTCATGGACATGCACAACAATATAATGATTGCTGGGGGAGGGGGATATAAGAGGACTAAATGGAAGTGGAAAAATACAATAAACATTAAATTTTAAAAAGCCATAGTTAATATTCAGGAAGCACATTAATTTCATACTTTTTCTCTTTTCCATAAGTATGATGCTAATGAAAAATAAAAAATAAAAATAAAGTGAACTACAAAATATAAAAAGTAATCACACATTCCATAGCAATGGATTACAATTGGGAAATATATTCAGTGGGGTTTTTTTGAGTAAGCAACTGGAAAGTGAGGAAAACATTAATGGCTCTGTATCACAGCATGTCAAAATTAATTTTTATTCTTATAATTAAGTAGCAATAAAAACTTGGAATTATTTCAATTTCTTAATAGTTTTCCATTAGCTATGAATCAGGAGTTTAAACAGAACCATTTTATTTTACCAATCAGGAAAATGTAAATTAAACAAGGTATCATTTCCCTATCAGATCAGTAAAAATTAAAGCACAACAGTATTTCTCTGAGATTGTAGGAACTGGCAAACTCATATGATGTCTTTATTACAACCACTCCAGGGTACATTTTAGAAATATCTAGTAAAACTGTATATGTGCATAAACTATGACCCTGCAATTCTATTTGTAGATATTACCTTAGAGAAACATTCAGAAACTTGCACAAGGAAGATAGTGTAAGGGTGCACATCATAGCTGTGTTATAAAAGCAAAACATTGTGCATAAGCTAAATATTCATCATGACAAAGTCAGACCTCGCATGACATGAAGTTAGACCTGCTGAGTAAAACTATAAAGCAAATTGAAGAAATATGTAGTAAACCATTTGTATAAAAAAGTATATTAAATAATTCTATATTTTTATTTTTTTAAGAGATATTTTTGTATATTAGTACTTGGGCTGGAAAGATACACACCCAATTGGGATCACCGGTTATTTCTGGGGAAGGGAAGAACCTTCTGGATTTACAGAGGTGGCTAAAGGATATTAAGTTTATTCTGTATTAGTTTGCTAAAGCTGCCATAACAAAGTTCCACAGACTGAGTGGCTGAAACAGCAGAAACTTCTTTGCTCAAGTTGTGGAAGCTGCAAGTTTGAGATCAAAGTGTCAGGAGGGTTGGCGTTTTCTGAGGTCTGTCGTCTCGGCTTGTAGAGGGCTGCCTTCTCCATGTGTCTTCATGTGATCTTCCCTCTGTGAATGCCTGTGTCCTCGTCTGCTCTTCTTGAGAAGACACCGCTCTTATTGGGTTAGGGCCTGTCCATAAGACCTAATTTTGCCTTAATTACTAATTTAAAGGCCTTATCTCTAAATGCAGTCACATGCTGATGTTCTAGAGGTTAAGACTTCAACGTACAAATTTGGGTGGGATAGAGGAACAGACATAAGTCAGCCTATAATATATTCCTAACAGTTTTACTTGAAACAAACCAAAGAAATTAAATTCATATTTGACATTGAGGCTAAGCAGAATTGTAAAAGAAATCACAAAATTATTTGAATCTAGAAAAAAATTTCCCTTCTCGGAAATCTCTTTGGTCTTCCAAACTTTAAGAATGGCAGAACACCAGACTGCTAGTATGGGTAATGTAAGGAATATGAAAATGGAAGCAGTTAAGGGGATATTTACTTCTTTAAAATAGGCTTTACTTTTTAGAATGGTTTTAGATGTACAGAAGAATTGGAAAGATAGTACACATTTTCTATTATTAGTCATCATGTCTGCTTAGTCTCTTCTTGGCTGTGACAGTTTCTCAGACTTTATTGTATTTTTGATGACCTTGACAGTTTGGAAGGGTACTGGTCAGATATTTTGTGGAATACTGTTCTAGTACAATTTGTCTTATATTTTTCTCACAATGAGGCTCAGGTTACAGGTTTGGGGGAGGAAGACCTCAGAGGTAAATATGGTCATTTGCATCACATCATGTCAAGGGTACAGACTATCAGTACCATGTATCACTCTTGATGTTTACCTTGACCACCTGGGTGAGGTTTCTCCACTGTAAAGTTACCCCCTTTTTACCCCTTCCCAGACCATACAATTTGGAAGGAAGTTTCCATGTGCAACCCACACCCGAGTAAGGCTATGTGCTCCACCTCCTTGAGAGCAAAGTACCTACATAAATTGTTGGCGGTTCTTCTGCATAAGAGATTTGCCACTTCTCTCTCATTTATTTCTTTATTTACTCAATCTTATTAACTTTTTTGCTTTATGGCTTTGAATCTCTTTATATAATTAGTGTATATTTTGTAATTATTTTAAAATAAGAATATTTTAGAGGTACTTAGGTAACAAGTCATTAATTTTGGACTTTGGAAATTAGGAACATGCAAAGTTATCACACTATAGAGTTTGAAAATACAGCAAATGATGCACACATTCTCTCTTAATAATATGTTATGCTCATTTATGCTATATAGTCTATACAAATATTTGACATTATTCCCTGCTCAGAAAGTGAGAAGGTTCCATTTCAGATCAAAGACGAAGCAAACAGAAGCTCTTCTGCATACACAGTTTCTGCATTTCTTAAGCTTCATGAGCTCATGGCACCTTGCAAGCTGCCAACCTTCATTTTGCAGGCTCTTGGACCCCTTTAGTGTCCTTGGAAATCATATGCATAATATGTATATATCATGTTTATTTGGTCCACAGCTGGAAACTTTTCCTGGGATGGTGTTTTTCAAAAGTCTCCTTTGAGAGTTTTCTGACATAATTACTGATTTTTTTCCCTGTAAAGATAATATTAAATTTTTGAAATTCTTAATTAGGAAACTATTAGTAATTATAATGGAGAGTTACCTCACCATTTCTGCTCTTTTATGTACATATCAATGAAGTAATATTGCTTTACATTTTAATTTTACAGATGTTTCGGTCAGCTTGTTAGCAGTCGTTGTCAGCTTTTGTGGCCTGGCTCTGTTGGTTGTCTCACTTTTCGTCTTGTGGAAGTTGTGTTGGCCCTGCTGGAAGAGCAAACCCATGACTTCCAACATCGGCACTATTCCACAGAGCCCGGCCAGTGCTCCTACTGAAGTGTTGGAGACTGAAGAGAAAAAGGAGGTTACAGAAAACGGAAAGCCAGCGTTAAAAGCTATTGAGCCTGCAATAAAAATTAGTCACACTTCCCCCGATATCCCTGCAGAAGTTCAAACTGCTTTAAAGGAACATTTAATTAAACATGCACGTGTGCAAAGACAAACTACTGAGCCTACATCTTCATCCCGGTAAGGAAAGATGAAACATCTAAAACTGTGTGCATTGCTTGTGTGTGTGTGTTGTGTGATTTCATAAGAGAAAAACTGAGGTGGGAGAGGAGGGAAAGATAAAGAGAAGAAATGAACATACATAGGAAACAATTGAATAAAGAGGGAATGGGTAGGACAGATTATTATTGACTCTTACCCTTGAAATATCATTTGTTGATAATTGCTGCTGGTCATCTTTCCATTTAATTTAATTCAACCAATAAATATTGAGAGAAGAGAAATATCATGACATCATCTAAAAGTTCACAATCAAAGCCTAGCAACAGAGGCTGATGTTTACGGTTGTTCAGCACCGACATAAACCTGGAACTGCTGGAAATTTTCATTGCTTCCTTGAATTCATATAGACCAAATTCATGTATTGGGCAGAGACTGGCAAGTTTCACAAGAGCTCTGTTGAGTTTCAGGAACATACCAAAGAAGGTACATAAAAGGAGGGAAGAGGGAGAGTTCCTTAAAGAGATAATGTTTTAACTCAGCCTTGACAAATCAGCAAAAATTTACTTGAATGAAAATAATTTGCTATACTGTATTTCAGATTGTGTTAACTGAAAAGGACAAAGAGATTCTTGTGAGGAGTAATTTTTTTTCTACTAAATATGGTCTTTAAAATGAACAACAGCATGACAGTAACAGTTTTTCTCTATTTTCCAGAAGTAGCAACCTAATTCTAACCTAGAGCAGGATAATTAATGTTATTGGGAGGTAAGTTGCTAACTAACTGGTCCTGATCTTACCTTCCTGCCTCTCTAAACCAAAGGTGCATCCATGCTTTCTGATATGACATATTTTTGTGTATTTAGAAATCAATCAGATTGAAAAATTGGGCATGGGTCTTGTTGGCTATTAGAATTGAAAAACCATACCATAATTTGCCGTGTATAAATGCACTACCCTATATAGTGTGCACCCACGTATTTGGCCTAACATTTAGGAAATCTTTCATTTTAATGTTTTAATTCAATTTTTTATTTATTTATATTTAGAAACAAAACTGATTATCATATTCCAGGATATTATTTTGCATATGGCTATTGTCATTGCATTTCAGGGTATTCCAGAGACTTTTAATATAAAAAAATAAATATTTTTAATATTAAAATAATAATATTTTCTAAGAGAAAAAGTGAAATACAAATTCATAGTTTTGCTAGAACTTTGATATCACTTCATCTGCCTCTTTGAATTTTCTTGTTTATGTAAGTGGTTGGTAAAGAAAGAAATAATATATTATTTTTGATTGCTTGAAATTTAGTCACTTTGCCAGGCATCCTTCCTGAAAATCCTCCACCTGCTTGCATGGAGTAAGCATTGTTAATTATCCCCATTACTTGTGAGTTAACTGAAGCCTGGAGAGATTTAAAAATTTGCCCAAAGTCATGCAGCTGGCGAAGAGTTGAAATTCAAATTTTTCCAAATTGATGAAATGCATTTTAAGCAATAAAACCAAGGAGATAGTTTTTCACAAAGATGTTTACAAGCCTGCTAAGGACAGATAGTTTGCAGGTTGGAGAATGGGGGTATCATTCTACTCATTCTACTCAGAAATATGGAATTATATATGGTTATCCTAAATGACTAGAGTCATGATTATAATCTGGTTAGCCTTGGGATGAATTCCTGACAGAAAACTTGATTATATCTAGTTCTCAAAAATTCTAATTTACATTAATTACTTTATCATTCTGGAAATTACCTTTATGTGGAGAGGAAGAGGAAATTGCTGAGTTCATTATGCAGTCCACTTAGACACAAAGATCAGTGGTGTATTTTTATAAATCAGATTATTCCGCTCAAATGCTGACATTTCACTGAGATGTAGTGAAATCAAACAACACACACATACACAATGAATTTAACGTCAGTGCTTGGTTTCCTCACCTTATTAGACTTTTGTAGCTCCAGTTGGCTGTTGGGATTCTTCTTTATTCGGCTCAGGCAATAGATGACAAACATCATACTCTTTCAAGTTTTAATTGTCCCTATACTAAACATCTTGATTTGTTCAGAAATTAACAACATTGCTAGAAACTTCCGCATTTTTTTAAGTTCTCATCTTCCTTTTTAAATGGACATTTGACCCCATTAGCCTGCCAGGCAACCAAATGACCCAGCAACCATCTGCGTATTTCTTCATTACGTATTCTTCTAGCATCCATCTTGACTGATTGTTCAGTCATCCGATAGGCTTATTCAGTATATATTTACTTCAGGGAACAGTCAGTGTATTCTACATACTTTTTCCACTCTGCACACTCTAGGGAACTGGGAAAAAAATTGGCAACATAACGCAGAGATAATATATTTAATATCAACTTCAGTATAAAGAAGTACAAGTGCAAA
Source organism: Mormoops blainvillei (assembly GCA_004026545.1). Taxonomy (NCBI): domain Eukaryota; kingdom Metazoa; phylum Chordata; class Mammalia; order Chiroptera; family Mormoopidae; genus Mormoops; species Mormoops blainvillei. The sequence goes on along the minus strand of PVJD01005657.1, from coordinate 90,414 downwards.
CTGTATAGTGGAGAATGCAGAATTCAGGGAATAGGAATATCATTTCCAGCTGAGGTGTGGAGGAGGGCCAGCCAGTAAGCAAAGGCTAAAGGAAACTAGGAATTTACATAGCTGACAATTGGGAGGGGTTGTGCATCCAAAATGGAAACATATTATGTGAAAATACATACAAGAAGGAATCTCTCTAAGGAAACAGTAGGTAAATTACCTTAATGAGAATATAAAGTTCAGTGGAGGAATAATAGAAAAGTCAACTGGAATTAAAATATGAGGAGGCCTTAAAACTACAACTGAGATGTTCAAAGTCTGTTCTGTCAAAAATATTTGTAGCACAAGACTACCTTCAATGAAAAGCTATGTTTTGGGAAAATTAATTTCGCAAAAGTTCATAAGACAGACTATAGAAGAAGACATCTATTTTGTAACTTATATAGTATTTAAAGAATAATAAAAATCAGGAATTAGCAACTAACAGCAAAAAAGACAGACGCCTGAGAAAAGTTGTAAAGGAAGAATCCAAGATCCCTTATTAAATAATTGTGACAGGTCAGCCTTTCCAAGTGTAGTGCAAACTTTTTAAAAGCCTGACATTCAAACTGTTACAACCTGATAATACCAAGCTACCATTATAACATTTTTGGAGGCTCCAAAACCTTCACATGTATGGCTGTACACTGCTTTCTTAGGCAGATAATCTGCCAAATTCATTTCTGTATTGCTCTCGACCCCTAAACAAAGAACTGTAGGAACTCAGGGTACAAAAGGTGGGGGCAAAAGTAGGTTTACAGTAGTTCATATGAAAAATAATGCAATAATAATAATCCAAGAATAAACTGTTTTGCTACTCACAACTGTAAACCTACTTTTGCCCTACCCTGTATTTGTTAAATAAAAAAAACTATCAACAACAAATAAATGCTACAACTTCATCTTATCCATTCAAATGGCTCTTTCATGGTTGCCAATGAGAACGGTACCTGGTCTTTTTGTCATCCTCCTATAGACCTCAACTCTCTACTTTTGTGCTTTCCGCACCTGCTGATTCCTTGGGGTAGAATCATGACCTCTTTTTTTATTTGCTGTAAGATCTTTAAAGATAATGCATCTGAGAATCTACTATTTCTGCACAATTATAAGCTATTATCCTTTATTATATAAAGCTGAAGTTACACTGTAGCCATTAATCGCTTATTGTCTCAATTGAGCTCTAGCTGTTTGCTGAACTAGATGCTAAATCCTTAGAGAATAAGGCTGTGTGACCTACTGTCCATCACTGCATAGGTACATAATAAGCATCAAGTGAATGCTTTTGATTGGTTGATATCTCCCCACTTCACTTTGCTTTTTTAAAAGCAGCATCAGGTGCTGGTGTACGCTGCGCTCATATCGGAAAGAGGTTAATGATGGTGTACTCCCAGGCATCAGTATGAGGACCAATTTTCTGGGCATTCATTAGTGGTATAAAGGCAAGGTGAATAATAAGTGGCAAAATAATTTGTTGAGGATGAGGAATTATATAGGTTAGTATTGTAAGTACCTATTGAAAATAATTAGGAAACCTAATGGCAGATCCAGTGAACAAAAGCAGGAAAATGCACATAGAAAAAAATTATTGACTCATATGTGCTGATAGATTTATAATTAGCTTTGGCTGTTTAGAAAAGTATTCTTAAAATCATCACACACAATGACAGAAAGAACACTCAACATATACTTTTCAAAGAGAAGTAAAGAATTACATAAAAATATGTAAAACTGGATTGAAATTTCTCTCAAAAAGTCCCAAAAATTGCAGTTATCCAATCCAGGACACTGTAAGGAATGGAAAGCAAGATGTTACACAAAGGGAGAGTTTTAAAGGTATATAATTAACTAGTACATGAAGAAGAAGTACTTGTCCAGAACAATGGGAGAAACTGAGATCTATCTCCTTGAAATAAAACTTCATGAATCATGCTGTGCAAGTGCTTGAAGTAGTTGAATAATCCCTTTTATGAAATATATGCATTTGGTGTGTGCACCAACTTCTTTTCTGAAATGAGATGGCTCTTTGAACCAAAGTCAGGGACAAAACCTTACAAAATAGATTCAAACTTGGAGAGTTTGCTTCCTGGGTCTGACAAATATTACCTCCCCTTTAAAAGCACTAATTTTAAATTGATTGATCCTTCCTTCATAGTACAAACAATACTTGGGAAGTTTGCTTCTATTAGTCACAGGAATCTTAAGGTAAATTATTTCATACAAACTTCAAAAGACATTTCCTGAGACCCAGCATACATAATGGTGGCATCAGTAGTATACTGACTGACGCCACCATTATAAAGACCACAGTCAAGTAAAAGGATTGCAGAAGGGAATATAAATCTGAACACGGAATTTAAATGCACTTTTTGCAGTATGCCCAATGAAATGCGGAGGTGCAGAAGGGGTGTCACCCACGGTGGTAGGTGAACTCAGTTGGAAGACTAAGACGTTTTTCTCCCAAACCTAGCTGAGCTCACCAGGAGGTAGGCTCATGACAGTGGGCAGCACACTTCCCAGCAAGGGAAGTCCTCAGGGGCCATTGAGTATAGAAATTTAGAGCTAAAGTATGTAGTTAAGATGAAAAGACCTTCTAGAGATCTAGTAATACTAAACAGAATGTTCTTCGATTTACTCTTTTGGCAGTTATTACTGAGATTTTTTTTTATATTTAAGGCTTCACTTTGTATTGCTTCTTATAATATTAAATATGTTTTCAGAACTTTAGCTGTAGGTTGAAAACTACCAAGTTATATTCTCCAACCTAATTCATAGCATTCCTTTAAATATATATTGGAGCAAAAGCGGTTGCTTTATCACCTCCTGTTATGCTTTTTATATCTTTTTTTAACACGGAAAAAGGTCAGAAAGCAAGTATTTTCAGAATAACTGAACATTTATTTAATTAATTGCTATTAAATTACAAGATGCCAGCAAAATATTTGAACAGGATAAAGAGAAGTTACTTAAATGAATTTTAACCATTATATTACATAATTGAGAAGAAAGCAGTTTTCCCCCAAACAACGTTTATTATTATTGAATTGTTAGTGAGATGGCTAAATTTTTCTGGGAAAAACATTTATTTAATTTATTAATTCAGTAGTATTTATTGAACACTTGTATGTGCCAGGCATTTTTATAAACATTTGATATATATTAGGAACAAAACTGGCAAAAACCCCTACCCACATTCTTGTGGAAAAGAACCAGACAACATAACTAAGTAAATCACATGAAGTATTAGAAGTAATAAGTTCTATAGAAAATAACAGTGCAAAATAAAGAGAATGGTAGGTCTACATGGGGGATAGGGGCAGCATTGAAATTTTAAACATGACAGCAGGATAGAGTTTGCCGAGAAGAGGTGGGAGCATGGGCCATGAGGGTGTCTGGGGAGAGCTTTCTATGGAGAGGAGGCAGCCACTGCAAAGGCCCTAAAGCTAGTGGTATAGAGAGAGCAGAACAGCAAGTTCAGGGGTAAAATCAGAAAGGCAGTGGAACTGAACCATTTTTGGCTTTTACTCTGAGTAACAAGAGAAGCCAATAAAGGGTTTTTAATCAGAGGGGTAGCATGATCTGACTTACACTTTGAAAAGATAATTCTGTTGTTTTGAGAATAGACATGGAAAGAGACACAAGGATAGAACTAAAAAGACCATCAAGGAGGCTTTAATCCAAGGCAGAGATGATGGTGAGTCTAACCAGGGAGATGGTAGTTAACAATGGTGAGAACTGGCTGGATTCAGGCAGTGACTTGAAGGTAGAACAAGCACAATATCTTGACAGATTAGCTGTGGCATACAAGTAAAAAGAGAGGAGTGAGTCAAGGAGGACTCCAAGCTGGACTGAGCATCTGGAAAGATCAAATTGACATAGACAAGACTGTGAATGGGGTGAGCTTGAGAGGCAAGAACAAGAGATCTAGACCTGTTGCATTTCAGGATTCTATTAGAAATCAAAGTGGAGACGTTGAGTAGGCAAGCAGATAATAACTTGGATTCTGGAGAGAATCTGTGGTACATATATAAATTTGAAGTACAGTTATAGATGGTGTCCAAAACCAGAAGATGATATCATCAAAAGGTGAGTGTGGACAAAAAAAAGAGATGAAATCCTTAAGTACTCTTGGTATTAAGACACCAGGAATAACATAGTAGACTGAGAAGTAGAGACTCATGAACTAGGAGGAAAGCCAGTGGGAAATAACCCTGAAGCTAAGTGAAGAGAGTATGTGAACAACCAGGAGAGACACTGATAAGGTCAGGTGGGATGGGGGCTGCGGACTGACCTGTGAGTTTAGCAGGGTGGGGGTGACATTGTTGACATTCTCAAGATTGGTCATGCTGGAGTTGGCCACGTGAAAAGCTAGTTAGAGTGGGTTCAAATAGAATGAGAGGAGATAAATTGGACAGTGAACATACCATCTTCAACTGTTTCAAGGAGCCTGCAGCAAATGTGTTAGAGAAACAGTGCAGTACAGAGAGAGGAAGTGGAATGAACAGAAGTTTCCTTTAAGGAAATAAGAAATAAGGAGAAATAAGAGTACACTGTTATGCTGATGGTGATGATTCAGTAAAGACGGAGAATTAATCATGCAGAAATAAGAGAGGAGCATTCCTGAAGTTTGCATGAGAGAAAATGGGAACTAGGCTACAAGTGGAGGAATTGGCTTTAGATAGGAACGTGGGGAGTTAATTTAATGTCAACCGGAAGGCATATGGGTACATATATGGGTGCAGATTCCGATAGGAGGGCAGATGAGGAATTGTGAGTCTGTGGAAGGCTTCTGCCCTTGCTTCACTTTTCTTAGTGAAGTGGGAAGCATGGTCATCAATTGGGGTTGGGAATGAGGAGGAAGTTGGTAAAGGGGTGAAGAAAGGTGAGAAGGTATGAAACAGTCTTCTTGCGAATCTAAATTTGAGAGAGAGAATGGATTGCTGTGCAGCATTAGGACCTACACGAGGAATGTGGTCTTGAATTTAAAGTGAAAGAGTGAGAGCTGTTTACGGTTTTACTCCAGTCATATTCATGCACACATGTGCAGGTGTAGTGATGACGAATTGAACTCCACCAGGGCTGTGATTTTGCTCTAGAACTAAGAAAGTAGAGAGCAACAAGGGAATTGGAGATGTACATGTAAGAGTAGCTCTGATGATTAATCATGGGATTGGAACTGGGGGAAGAGGGGGAAATAATATTAAGAAATTAATGATTATGAAGTGGTAATAAAATCTGTGTATTGGAGGTTCTGTCGAGTTGGGAAGGTTGTCTAAGTTGGAGTAGAAGGTCTGAGCTAGAAGGATAAGGTGTTGATCAGAGAGGGGCATGCACAAAGCACTATTAACTATGTCTAGCTACTCTCTGATGTTCTAGGTAAAGGTGGGGAAAGTTCTTCCTTCTCCATTTGGAGGCGCACTTGGGTGGTGCCTTCCTAGGTTTGAAAGGTAATAATGGGATCAGAACTAATCAAGTGGCCTGCACGTGGATTGGTTGGGTATTTATGTGAGACTAAATAGCCATTTATTTATCACTATCATTCCAAAAGAGAAAAAGAAGAAAAAGATCTATGTTGTCACGGTAATCGTTTAACATTGTAATAATTAAAGCTTCTCTTAGCTGACTAGCTAAACTGTGACTTAGAGTATGCACTATTTTCCCTATAATTAGTGCACTGGCTTACTCGAACAAAAACGTTACAACTCTGATTCCTGTTAGAAGGGGCTCTTTCCAGCTGTGTAATTATGTTCAGAGTCATAAGAAAGAAACTACTGATTTTTAGGGATAGGATAGAAGATTAAAATTTCATTATGTTGAAAAGTATAAGTGAGTGTGAAGTTATGGAATCAATCTATAAAATAGAAGAATTAACTTTGGGGGATTTTTGCTCACAAAAATAAAAAATATATTGCATAAGTGAAAGTGCTTTTGATAGAAATATTAGATTATTTAGCAAAATATTCTAAATCTCTTAGAAACATTGAATATATAAACTGGATTATACTAAGTCCACTTTAACAATTCATGAAATATATACTACCTGTATTCCTTTTTTAATTCTTCCTGTTTTCATAAATGCTCTCTGATGATTCCCTGACTCTAATTTAGCCTCTGATCCTGTATATCTGGGAAAAATGCAAGGTCAAAATATATTTAATAGCATGCCTAATACATTTAAATGAGATCAATCTGTAAACAGATCATCTCAAACATTAAGTCACTAAAGACATATATATATTTACTTAGATACAGAAACTAAAATATTGGACCTTAAATTTAGTGTGGTTTTAATTAGGAGCTAATTTCTGCATCTAAGATGGAGTAATCTTATTATGTTTCTTTACATAGACATAATTTTTTATTATTACCTCTTAATCAGTTTTGAATGCATAATAGAGCATAAATTACTTTACAGACTTCACTTTGCTACTTAGTATTTTCAAAACATGTAGTTTCTTATCAAATAAAAACTACAAAAACTGTAGAATTAATAAGAATTCTGTACATCTGATCATAACTTACAAATTAAACATCCTTGCTTTCTTTCAATTTGTCATAATTAGCCAAAATAGCTGCTTCTTTCAATGCAAACGTCAGCTGCATTTAGAAATTGAGTAAATCCCGTGGATAAAGAAAAGCATACTGCAAGTGTCCTAATGTGAGTGACCGATAAAAACGTTAATACTATTGTTAGACACAGTGGAAGAAATAACTAGTTTGAGATCAACAGGGAGAAAATAAGTAGTTTGCTTGAGACTGGGGTAAAATTAGGACATCCATTTAGAAATCCCCCTTGGAAATAATAGAGACATGGGACCAGAAATTTATGTATCTGCGATATATCTAGGAAACCATCAGATTCAAGATGATAATTATAGTCCAAGAACTGATGATTAGTCTAATGGACAAAATGAGGAAAGGAAAGAACAAAAGACCTGGGACTAAGTTTTTAGAAGAGACATAGTTGGCATAACTCATGCCAGAAATCATGGAGGAAGTATAAGAGAAGCAGATCTTAATGTAAATCACATTTACAGGACACTAGTAAGGAAAGATATAGATGATAGATTTATATAGAGATATAGATAGATATAGTTAATGTTCTGGAAATGTTGACTAAATAAATAGTAGGAAACTGTAATTATAGGAAAGTCAGTTGGAACTTTAAAAACTTTAGTGTGTTGGTCTCAAATTCTAAGTCTAAATTTTCTAATCCTTAGAATTTCTGAAACCCACTCCATGTTAAAAAAAGGAAAATGTGCTCATTTGGGCTGTCACAACTCTATATTCTTTCTAAAAGTAAATATTCATTTAGTTATCTTAAGCATTAGAATTAACACACTATAATAAAATGTGGACTCGTTTTTTATTTTAATGGTATAGTCACTAAAACATGAAATCCTTGAAACATAAATATCCAGATGAAAACAAACCAGCCATGTGTATGGTTTATCTACATAATTCTTACATCTAGATATACCCAGATTATTGATGATTCATAGTATTTTGTGAAATATTGAGCTTTGTTGGTAATTGTGTCTCTTTATTAGTATATTTAATTAGTACTTATGATTGAGAATACAAAATTTTAAGAGCTCATAAGTATTTATGCGTGTTCAAATGTTTCTATAATTTCAGAAGACTTTTCCTTTGAATATTGCATTTTTGGTTTGTCTAAAGTGAGTGTGTGTGTGTGTGTGTGTGTGTGTGTGTGTGCGTGCGCGCGCGCGTGTGTGTCTACCTTCTAATGATAAAATGTTTTCATTATCCTGGGGGTGGGGGGCAGTTTATATGCCACCATTTAATCTTATCTCTAATTGTCTGCCTAAATTATTTTATGTGTATGTGTGTATATACAGCCACAATTCCTTCAGGAGACAACTACCAAGGCAAATGCAGGTTTCCAGCGTGGATTTTAGCATGGGCACAGAACCCGTCCTACAGAGAGGAGAAACAACCACCAGCATTGGGAGGATTAAACCAGAGCTCTACAAACAGAAATCAGTTGACTCTGAGGGCAACAGGAAAGAAGATGTCAAAACCTGTGGGAAACTCAACTTTACCCTGCAGTATGATTATGAAAACGAACTTCTGGTTGTTAAAATTATCAAAGCCTTAGATCTTCCTGCTAAAGACTTCACAGGAACTTCTGACCCTTATGTGAAGATGTATCTTCTTCCAGATAGGAAAAAGAAATTTCAGACCCGTGTGCATAGGAAGACTTTGAATCCTGTATTTGATGAAACATTTCAATTTCCTGTAGCATATGATCAACTAAGCAACCGAAAACTACATTTCAGTATATATGACTTTGACAGGTTTTCTAGACATGATATGATTGGAGAAGTGATTCTTGATAATTTGTTTGATGTCTCTGATCTCTCCAGGGAAGCCACAGTATGGAAAGACATTCATTGTGCTACCACAGTAAGTAATAGTTATACCACTGTATCGTTTTTCATTTGACGTACAGTCATATATAAAACAAAGTATTAGTCAGCTTATTGAAATCAGTTTACAAAGTTATGGAATTTATGTTCTAAAAACCTGCAAGGGTAGGACTTGATTATATACATAGTAATAATGCAGGTACCTAATAGTCTATAGGTAACATTAGTGATTGGGTAAGTTAAAAACAGCTCTTGTAAGTTACTACAAATAGTAGGTGTTTCTCTTGTAAAATACTTGTTTGTCACCTATTCCTAGCACTCAGTCCCTTAGTTAATATTGACTTATATTATTTAAGGTGATTTTTGTTCCTCAGAACAAACCTAAAATGTACTTGGATGCTATTTTGAAAAGTCTTTGTCTTGATCTAATACAGCCCATTTCTTGAGAAGATTTCATAGAATAGGCACAATTATAGTAATTGAAATGCTGAAAGTGATTGTGTATATTAGAATTTTTCTTTTAATTACAAAATGCTTTTTCAGATTATAAAATAGCTTTAATATTAAAAATTTGGAAAACAGCATAAAATTAAAATACTCTATAATGCCATTAATTATATATGATATCTTGGCATATTGCTTTCGACTTTTTTCTCTGCATGTTTAAAATTATTAAATTCAAACTAAGTTTAAAATTTTTTCCACTTATTTTCTTTCATGTTCTATTTGATTTAGTGCATAATGTTTAAATACATGATCCATTTACCTAACCATTCTTTTATTGTTAGACATTTGAGTTAGGCATAAATTTTGTTATACCAAAAATTCTTGTGTTCTTTTTCACATAAATCTGTTATTTCTTTTGTAAATTTGAGATTTTTTTGTCCAGGATAGAATTATAGAGTGGAATTGGAGAACTGGTCCCTTAGGTTATATTGCTGAATTGTTTTGATTTGTTGGGTTTTAAATGGAGGCATTTAATTTTTTTACCATTAATTTGTCTTTATGTATTTACCATCTTTTGTCTGAGTCTCACCATAATTTATAAGCTTAAATATAGAAGTTATAAATATAGACAAGGCATTATTTTTAAAAATAAGAAAACCCAAAGTAGTTCGCTTTGTATTTACCCCCTGGAAATATTTTACTAATTACAATCAGTTTTTGAGGTCATTATATTTTCACTATAAATTATATGGGTAAGTTAATTTTTAAATGTATGCTGCCAGTTTATTGCATTACATAATCATAACATTTTAATTTGTTGTGTCTTTATTTTATTGTCTCTATTGTGATATATATTAGTCAACAAAGAAGAAATGTTGAAATTAGAACATATTTTAAAAGTATTGGGGCTCTTTTGATTTCATATTGTTTTTATCTTATTACTTATATTCTTACAGGGGAAAATAATTATCAGCAGTGATTTTTACTATTTTTAAAAGTTTGACATCTTCTAGAATTCTACAAATGCAAATAATAATTGTTAGGTAATTTCTCTTGACTCCTCAATCTTTTTTTCATTGTTGTCCTATTACAGTTGTCCCAACCTCCTGCCCACCGCTGTTGCTCTGCCCTGCCCTGCCCATACCCCCTGCTGATTCCTCAGCCTTATATTATTTCCCTTTATTCATTCAACAAATATTTTGAGTGCCTACTATGTGTTTGGCCTGGTCTAAATACTAGGGATGCAAAAAAAATTATTTGAAACATATTCTGTTCATGTATTTAGGGTCAGAGGTAAGTAACCACCAAATGAAGTCTAAAAATTAGTATAATCTTCTAAGAGATTGAGAGTGGATTTTTCTTTTATATTTGTCAGTTTTTGTGTTTCAAACTGGTCCTTAAACAAAAAGTAGGGATTCTTTGTGGAAACTTCATTGTTGACATATTTGTTTTGGGATAAATATTAAAAACTTTTCCGTTTTATTTTCAACTCTCCCTTATGCCTGATTTATTAATTTTCTATTTCTGCTGTAAAAAATTACCGCAAACTAAGTGTCTTAAAACCACACAAACATATCACCTGACAGTTCCGTAGGTTATAAATCTGACATGGTCTTATTAGACAAAATCAAGGGGTGACCAGGGCTGAGCCCCTTTCCGGAGGCTCTAGGGGAGTCCCCTTTCCTTTTCTCCTGCTTCTGGAGGCCCCGCGTCATTCCTTGGTTTAGACTGGGCCCACGAGGGTAATCTAGCACCATTTTCCATCTCAAGGTCTGTGCTCTTATTCACATCTGAAAAGTTCCTTTTGCCACATAGTTAGCGTGGTCACAGATTCTGGGAATCAGAACGTGGCCATCTTTGGGGTATCTTTATTGTGCATACCGCACCCTTAGATATTTTTATTTCAGCATTAAAACAAGAAGACAGATAATGAAATGTATTACTATATTATTCTAGTCAAGTGACATTTCTCTTTTACTGGAACATTGAGCTACACACTGTTCTAGGTACTGCTTGTAGGTTTTTTATTGAGAAGATAGTAATGAAACGTACATGTCTGGGCTATGGAACCGAAGTTCACAATATATACAAGAATCACCTTTATGGTTAGTGTAGTATTTCATTAAAACCTCTTTAAGATTTTGAAAAACCATTAAGCAATTTTATATTTTCAGATTAATAAAATGAAAAAAATGATATAGGTTGAAATTTACTTAAGAAACTTTCTTTTCTAACACTTCTTTAATAATTTTATACAGAAATAACAGAATTTTCTACAAAAAAAAAAGAAAAGGAAAGAAAGGAATATAATCATATGCCCTTGCTCATCCAAATCTTGTAGAAACCTGCAAAGGTAATCCAACTATGTAAACATAGATATAAAAGAATTTACATACCAAATTAAACATATATTTGATTTAAAATATTAGCTATCTTTGTATTAGGAGATACTGACAATAGTATAAATACTTAGTTAAGCATAGATCTTGAAAAAATATTTATATAATTTAATGTTTTTATTTGAATTAACCATGTATGAGTTTTTAGAGTGCCTTATATAACTGCAAATCTCCAACTTAATCAAAATTCAGTAGGAAAATAAATTTTCATCAGTTTGTAAGGAAATAGTTGATATACCTTTAATTTCTAATGAATCTCTTTAGCATCAAGTTCCACTTTACTATCATATTGATATCAGTACCATGAACCTCTTTTTATTCTTAACACCAATGACATTTTATAATTATTGAAAACAGAACTTTGTGGGAATCAGAGTAGCTACTTTTTTATGAGATTGTTGTTTTTATTTTTTTATGTTTCATTCCAACAAATTTGTATCATAGAATCTGTCACATTTTTTCCCCATATATCTAAAGACCTGCCAAAGACCTTATTCCAAAAATCTTTCTAGGCAAATTCATTAAGTGAATAGACTTTTTTCTATAGCATTTGATTCAAATGACTTCAATTTCATTATAGAAATATTAACTGACAACCTTCTATGTACAAAGCTATACTTTGTACAAAGTAGAAGTAGAAACTAGCACAATGTAAGTTTTGGTCAAAAACTTTGGCCTAGTGGAAGAACTATGAAACCAAAATATAAAGTATATGCCAACAAATAAATAATACTATATAATCATTTCCTGATAGCTTCCACAAGGGTGGTCTTGTCTACATGCATACACACACACACATTCTTTGGTACAGATCGAATCTCAGGTGAAAATAGTATTTAAGATCACCTTTGAATGATGATAGAATTCTAAAAAAAAAAAGGAGATGGATCTTTCCTGAAAAGAAAACAGCATGAGGTAAGGAAAATAAATCAAGACTCAAATGTTTTCAGGGGGAAAAGTAGACTCGTGAGTGGGAATACGGATGAAGAAGGGACTAAAGGGAACCCAAAGTAGAATGTGATATTTAAACTACAATCAATAGGACCTTCAGGGGTTTTGTATTTATTTTGTTTTTACCAGGGGAGTGAAACTACTGGCACTATTACCTTGTATGGATTGGAGTGGTAGATTATCAGGTAGGAGTCTGACACAGCAGTAAATGAGAGGAAATAAAGTCTGACTGAGGCTGGTAATGATCGAAATGGAAAGAAGCTACTGTATGGTAAAGGAAGCATTATCGTTGTACTTATTTCAACATTCAAGAAGTATATGTGTTATGTCTGCCACTTGCTTCTGAGTTTCAAGAAGAAGCAGTTTTACATTTCTTGAGTCCCTCGTGGCATGTATGAGCACTTTATGGTTAATCAATAAATACTTTTTGAATGAATTAACAGTAAATTTTCATAAAATGTCAAGAATAAGAATGTATGTAAGTAAAAATCTACCACTGCCAGATGGAAAAAAACAATGCAATAGGTATCCTACTGATTATAAATTAATAAACATATGCTTAACTATATTTTTTAACATTGACTACTTTCCATAGACAAATTTTTTTAAATTATTCAGTGTGGCAAAAATTTGTATGTAAAATAAACCAAGAATAATTTTAATTTATTTTCAAAAATTCTGTCAAGTTCAATCTATCACATATTTTATATTAATAATTTCATTACTAATAAATCATTTCTAAACAAGAAGGATTTACACTTTTATCAGTAATCAACAGGCATTTTTAATTTTAAATTGAATGACAAAAGAAATAATAAAGGTGTGTCTTTACTCTGTGCAAAAAATAATTTTTACTTTAGGATTATCTTACTATATATCACAAATATGGCGAGCCAGTCACCTCTTGCACTAACAGAAATATCTCCAACATAGGAAAAAATATCACTTTGAAGAACAGTGTGTACCTAAACCACTAGGTCTGCAATGGGAAAGAGAAATATTTATTTGTATTCAGTTATATATACAAAAAAACTATGTAAAGACACACAATTTAATAATATTGGTTACTTATCAGCAAATGGTAAAAATAGAATAAATATAGAAAAGGAATGATTTGCAATATACTGCTTTATATACATTTTAAAACTATGTGAGTATAATATTTAAATTTTTAATTAACTTTTTAAGAAGTGAATTATACCCTGGCTGGTGTGGCTCGGCTCAGTGGATTGAGTACCGTCCTGTGAACCAAAGGATTGCTGGTTAAATTCCCAGTCAAGGCACATGCCTGGGTTGCAGGCCAGGTCCCCAGTTGGGGATGTGCAAGAGGCAACTGCACATTAATGTTTCTCTCCCTCCCTTTCTCCTCCCCTTCCCCTCTCTCTAAAAATAAATAAATAAAATAATTTTTAAAAAAGAACTTTGGGTAATTTAAAAATAATAATAATAATAAATTAAAATAAAAAATAAGTGAATTATTATAAAAACTAATGTATTTTAAATATTTAAATGTAGTTTTCTCATGCAGTCAAGAAGCCATTGAAAGTATAGGTAGATGAGGAAAAGCTTTTATTTTCTTCTTTTTTTAACATAACTCCATTTTTCTTGTTTATTTATTTACTCATCTATTCAGTGAACATTTGTCAGCATCAACTATTTTCTAGACACATAGGAATTCTCTCAAGAAAGGAATGTACATAACCACATTCGCCCGGTTTACAGCCATAAAGTGTTTGAATCTATTACCTTGATTAAGGATCTGTCAAATATTGTTTGAGAGAGTAGACCTTGATGTAACAAATATGAAAGAAACTGTTGTGTTTCTTGTACCAGCCACTCAGAGCACTAAGTGTACTAAGCAAAACTTCAGTTTCAAGTCTTTAAACATTAAAAATTTTTGTTTGTTTTCTTATTCCTGTGAATATTTGTAATTCTTCTTCCAACCATCCTGGATCTATCGCAGGATTAGAATAACACTGTATATTTTTGCCTATAGCTATCAGTGAACTCTCTTGTAAAGTTTGTTAACTGCAGAATAATGTGTTAGCCAATAACCTTTTAAAGAGGGGCAAAATACCAACTTCATGCTAAGGAAAAAAGTGTTGTGGTAAGCAGGGCAGTAGGGAATAAACCTCTTTGGTCAGGGGCTGTTTCACTAGATCTCCTGGTGCAGCAGACAGTCCTGTAACCAGAGGCCTGCAGATTGGCCACGTCTGCTGCTCTGTGAGCATTCCTGATTTTCTATTTCACCTTTGCTGTAACCTGACACTGGAGTGTCACAGATCTCACATCTTCTAAGGGGCCACCACTAATTATTAACTCCAAAAATGCAAAAAACTTCCATGAACCTATCTGTAAGGTCTTTTAGTCATTTTGCAAGAATTGATAGGAAGCATCTATGTTGCGATACAAAATTAAATTTGTTAGGTTTAAAATAATACAGTCTACGATGGACTGTCACAAAATAATGAGTGTTCCCAAGGCCTGATTGTTCTTGATGTTAACACCTGCTCAACTCAGGCAACAGTTAAAAGGAACTTTGTCTTGTGAATATTTGGTATTCAATAAGTCACCATAATTATTTTTAAAATTAAATCACATCTCTGTACACTTAGAGTACAAGGCTTCAGTGTTAGTTCAGTCTATTTTGACTAAACTTTGCATTTCAAGTGAAAAAATGAAGATAAATTGGCTTTAAAGTAGCCCACAACAATGATTATATTAGCCTTTTAAATATCAGTTTCAGCAGATTTCTTTAATATTGATTACAGCATTGTTTCACCAAACAAAAAATAAATAAAATTTAAGCATATCTAGAACTTAAATGTGTGCCACCAGTTTTAGACTCAAATTCAGCACCAATGCCACACTTTTTAAATAGAATTGTTGGGTAAGTACAGTGGGGTATTTTGATTCATTGAAAGAACATCATTAAAAATTTGGTAGTGAAAGCTAACCATATTTTAATCATAATATTTGTTGCTGTTTAAAAAGAAAAATTAATATTCAAAATTCTTTGCATCTACATAATTTGTCATCTAAATTTCTTCATTGTTCTACCTATAAAGATTATGAATGCAATCTAGCCTCCCTCCCCCTGCCACTCCCCCTCCTCCTCTTCTTCTTCTCCTTCTTCTTTTTCTCCTCTCTCTATCTCTCTCTCATTCTCTCTCTCTCTCCTTGTGTTGAAGCAGTATAGTTTAATTATTGAAGAACCTAGGCCCTGGGACAAACAGAACAGCCTTTATAGCCCTACTGTGTCACTTACCTATATGGCTTTGAGAAAGCTACTAAATTTCTCTAAACCTTAATTATTTTATCTGTGCGATGGAAACTATGAGAAGGCAAGAAGACCAACTATACTTTGTTGAATAAACTAAATAAGATTACTGCTTAGCACAGAACCAGGTATTTGTAAATACTCACTGTATGTTACTTGCAAAGTATTAGCTGAATGGTATTTTCAGATACGTTTACATGTTAAATTGGAATAAAGATCTTGGTTGTCCCATTACTATGGTAGGAACTACTTTAGGTTGTGTTTAGGTCACAGAGTTTTGTGTGACGAGTAATGTAAATCTATATGCTGTGACGCTGTGAGTAGATACTGGTTTAATTTGTTTGGTCTTCTTGATGTATATACTTGTCACCTAGCATGCCCTGATCTCCCTTGATTTGACTCTTCCCCTTCCACAGGGCACTTTCTCCTCTTTGTTCCTTCACATGCGCTTACAAAAACATCAGGAGCTAAGGATGCCGGATATCTTCTCTGTCGCTTTAGGCTGGCTCACGCTGTACTGTTCTCTTACCCTGCTCCGTGCCTCAAGAGGCTGCCTTGTGGGAGACAAAAACTCTGCCCTCTGAGTTCTCACTGGAGATTTGGGGTTGGGGAGGAGCATGACATTTGGTTAGGTCTTCTCTTCAGGTCATTCTCTGCCAGAAAGAATGCCTCAGGCTGGTATGCCCTTCACCTGAGGCAGCTCATCTCAGAGTAGCGTCTTCTTTGGAATCCAGATAATTGTCACACCCTTTCACATATATGGATCCTCACAGCCTCTGCTGTCACCTGTCTCAGGGCACTTACACCATCTTGTAGTTTCCTCCTCAGGGCTCACATCTCCGTAAGTAGTCCCTTTGTCAAGCCCTCTGGAATTACTCTAATTTGTGTGCACCGTCTGGTTCCTCCTGGATCTCTGACTAATACCCTGAAGAAAGAAAAAGATTCCTGATTACAATCAGGCTAGTTTCCTGTAGCAACCTTGGACCATACCATGTGTCTGAGATGCTCTGTGTGTTTATTACCTTTGGAAGAACCAAATTCTTTAAAATCTTGATAATAAGCCCTTTCTTCTACCACAGAAAGTGAGAAGGAACCATGACCATTGATAAATTTTTTAATCTTCATTATACAGAGAATTTCAAAGGAACTCCTTAAATCGGAATTTCACATTTCATCACAGTTTTAAAAAGTTAGAATTTCCATCACTTAAAGATTAATACATCATTTATTTAGAACAATTTGGAAAAATAGTTCTTTATGTTAATTTTACAGGTTTCAAAACATACTCGTATTTATGTATTCAATTTCTTACTTTAGAAAGTTAAGATAAAAATGTTTCTAAAACGTTATATCTGCCCCTGCTTTTTAAGTAGAATCTACTGAGTAATTTAAACTTAATAATTCTTAATAATGGTGATCTTTATGACCCTTAACTATTACAATAAATTTTAAAAGCATTTCTTATTTCTGTCCACTGCTCTTCTGTTACACTATTTTTATCTCCACTATACGTGTACCTGCCTCCTGTTTTCTGTACATCTCCAATTCATTGCTTTTAGGTTGTGTAATAAAATATCTAATTTGAGGAACTTGTGTATAAATAAAACCAATAAATCTTAAGTAATGTCCTTAGGTCTTGTTCCCAGAGTAAAGTGCACAAGACTTGTAACAGGTCAGAAGTCTCTTCATATTCACTTCAAAGTTCATGGGTGTGATATGAGTAGGATTTTGACAAGTCTTGTGTCTAGATCATACCGTTACCAGACAGAGGGGCTGGCCCTGAATGGATCTCTCTAGGGCCAGCGGATAGTGTGTGGGCTCTTGACTTCATTCAAGAAAGATTTCATAACATGCGTCCAGGTTACTATGAGAGTACATTTATTAAAGCTGGGGGCAGTGAAACAGGAAGGGTTTAACCTAGAGGAAGCAACAGGAGAGCCCAGGCTGGTCTGCCTTAGCTCACTGGGAGCTCACAGGGGACAGTTTCAGGGGATTAGCCTGGGACAAGCAGCCGCTGCCCATATCTCCCCTGACTGCAAGTTTCTGCGTCCCTTAGAGGTTCGGAGATGCGTGTCTGTAGGGGGAAGAAGAGAGGGAAGGAAGTGGTGCAAGCTGCTCTCCTGTGGGGAGCACAGGCGCTGGGTCCTTTATCTTGAGGCTTTAATCTCCCCCTTTCAGGCGGGAAAACGAAGGGGAGATCTCCAGAGGGCTTCAGCAGAATATGCATCAGTTATCCAGGTGTGCCCTTTCAGGGTCATGGTCTCTACTGGTTGGTCAGAGCCAGGGCAAAGAGTCATTAGTCATTGCAGCTGGTCCTGGCGTCGTCGCCCACCTGGCTTTGCTGCTTTTCTGGGCCTGGAGCTGAAGTAAGCTGAGGCCTGGACATTCCCTCCAGGGAGTGACCATCTGCTCCTGGCTGTAAATTGCTGGGCCACTGTGTTCAGCTCTCTGTCTCAGTTTCCCCATTCCACTTGCCAAGGAATTTTCCTAGCTTCTTACTATCCTGCCTCATTATGAGCATATTATTTTTAAAATTCGTAGACAGTTCAAGTGACACGCAAGACTATTGATGGCTTTTGATCAGAAGTGAACTGTGGTCTCAATATCAATAAGATCTCTGGCTCATGTGTGAAGAATAGACTTTGGGGAGCAGGTATGAAACCATGTGAACTAATTTAACGTACACTTAAAAATATAAAGCCAAGTTCTCCCAGTCCAAATGTTTACATACGGCAATACTGAGAGGGGTTCCTTTAATTAGGGGTTTTGTAAAGATATTTAAAGACATCAAACACTCTAAGGAGAGCTGTGTACAGTTTATTACACCAGTCTCTATGTCCCTATATATAAACAATGATTAAGGTGTGAGAGTAAGTCTCCAGCTCCTCTCACCAAGAAGCTTAAGATATTTTTTTCTAGTGTGATAAAGGGAAGAGTTCTTATCAAATTTGTATCTTCTCCTTATGTCCTAGGTTGCTCTTCTATTCGGCTCTCCCCTCTTTCCTTCAGACTCCTATTACACAGGTAGTTATGGGATTTGATTTATTAAATCCAGGAAAGGCTGTTTGAGGCCTCAGCTCTGTCTCCACAACCCGAGCACTCCGTGGCTCCTGGTAGCGAAGTCTGTAGCTGTATAGGACAGGATAAGACCTAAACTATTGTATCAGGCAGAGCTATTCCTCAGTTGCACTGGAGCTGAAATTGGTTCTCCCACTGAGCAGCCACCCAGCACTATTAAATAGCATCCCTGGCAATAATAGCTCTGAGTTGTGACTGTTAATCACTTAACACTAAGGGGGTTTGTAATTACCCCGTCTCGAACACTGCCATGTTCTCTGCCCTTTTCTGCCCTGACTTCAGCAAAATTTCACCTGGATTTATACCATGGGCAACCACAATTCTTAGCATTATATGCTTAATACAAGTGCATTTCTTCCTTCTCGCAGAAATTGAAATTCCTACTAAAGGAGACCCGGTGAGCATTTCCTCCGTCTTCAAGTGGACATGGCAGGAACGAATCAATAATGGCAAATGTGATATAAAAGTCCAGGACTCTAAGTAGGTTTTGGGATAGAACCCCCCTTTGCCTGTTCCTGCCCTCACCCTCATCGGACACGAAATCTGATTTAATCAGAATCACTGGAAGGAAAAAGGGCAAGGCGGAAATGCTGTGTGAAAATTGTAGTTTTTTTGAAAGAAAAGGAGGGAAGCAGGCTAGAAACCGAGGAAGGGTTACAATGTTTATTATGTTTCTTAATTGTATTCCTTCGAACAGCTTCCTCCTTCTTCTCATGTGCCTCCCAGGGTCTTCACTAGGCTGCTTGTGCTGGCAGTTGGAGGAGATGGCCAGGTGTGCAAAGAAAAGAAAGTAATTTATACATCTTGGGGATACATTCGACTCTGCAACCCCAATGTGCTCTAGAGTTATAGCAAACAGTATCCCAGATCGCACTAGGCTAGAGGGATCTGCAGGGAAATAAAGTTCAACAAAACTAATAATTATCCTCTAACTTTAGCTCCCCAAACCCTAAGTTTATCTTTAATTGGTTGAAAACTCTTATGACTCTTAGTGTATTGTATTCCCAGGGCCACCGTATATGGACGTACCCTTGCACAGGTCTAGGGGATTCCACTCACAAAGCCCATGACACCCATAAACGGTGTTGAAATTTGCTCACCTGTTCCCTGCTTATGGAGTATTCTTCACTCCTTCAAACAGTTGTCCCTGCTGCCACTGAAGTCACGACCAGGCAATCATGATTTATTCATTCACTTACTCTCTCAGTAAACTTTTTACTAAGCATCAACCTTATTCCAGTCACTGACCCCAGAAAAATTGTTTTAAATTTAAAAAAATAGTATTTGTTGAGTAGCTACAATGTGTCAGACTACAAACTGGATCCATGACATACATTATGTTTTTATACTCTTTCTTCTCAATCTAAATACAACCCCTCCAGGAAAGTGATATTAGCTATGAAAATGGATCTCACCTTGACTGCAGAGAAAATCAAGTTGATCCGAATTAGAGTTCTGAGGAGGGGTCATCAGAATAAGGTCAGCGTGTTGCCATTTAAATTGTACTCTGGCGCTGCCAGTGCCAGTGACCTCTGGGTGGCCTTCTGGTCATTGGTGGACACTCCAAGCCTCAAAGCTTCTGTGTATGCACCTCCCTCTGTTTTTAATTCTCTTCACCTTTGCTCATTCTTCAAGGTTCAGATTAAATGTCATGCACCTCTGAAGTTCTAGATCTTCAGGGAAAGAATCAGGTACTTTTTCACCCCTGTTCCTATAATTAAAACCCAAGAATTTCTCTAAAAAGCACTTGCAACACTGGACCAAAAAAAAAAAAAAAAAAGCATGTACTGTAAAATTATGCAGACTTATGCTTTTCTTCTAGCCTGTCCCCTAATTAATTGTGTGATGTTCTGAGAGATTACATAACTTATCTAAAATCACATGTAAACCCTATAAGGAGATTTTTGTTTTGGTTATCAGTGTTCCCCCGATGACCAGAACATTGCCTGCCATTTTGGATGCTCTCAATAAGCACAAACATGCTAACAAATGAACAAATGTTTCGAGAGTCACAAGACATTTGGTATGGCTAAAATTCAGAGTTTTGGAGTTGTGGGAACATCACGAGAAATTTGTAAGGTGAAGGCAGAAAAATACCTAGGGACCAGATTCTTAGGAACTTCATGTGTCACATAGAGGAGTGTGAACTCTGTATATTTCAGGCCCTGTGTGTCCAACACATATCCGAAAGTCAAAAACAATCCCCTTGAGATTTTTCACAGAGCCTGGAGGCAATATAAATGGCAGTGCACCTTCATTATCCTGTATGGTCTTCCCGATCCCCCAATCAGATCAACCCTGATGCTCTCTGCCTTTGGGATTACATCCTGCCTCATCTAGCACATTGTCTGGAAATCAAAGTGATAGCTAATTTTTATGACCATTTGTTCTGGAACTTGAAATCAAATTATTAGTACCAATTAATCCACTGTGGTCTTTCCAACCAGGCCCCACCAGCTCATTAGCAAACAAGACCTCAAAGGGCCTGTCCATTCGTTCTTGACCGTGTCTGAACTGTATATGCTGATTAGGGTTCATTTTACCAGTGCTTAAACTTACACACTGTTAGAGCTAAAAATAAAATTGTTTAGTTCATCTCTTTAAACACCCTCCTGTTACACGACAAAAAAAAATCTGAAATTAAGTGAGGTTAAGTGGATTGCTCAAGGTTAAATTCCACGATTTTTTCTAGGTGAATGGGAGGTGTACATTAAAGAGAAATAAAAATTTAGAGTAGTTTGAATTCAGTAAACCCTTCTGGGTCTGCATTTCACTGCAACTTCTTTCGTGAGCAGATGGATGAAGGTAACTTGACGAAGATGAAGCTCGTTTGATCTAGTAACACATTGTTTAACTGTGTGTGGAAAACCATCCTGTTTTCTTACCAATCAGGAAATGCAGAAGGCAGGCTGCATTTAGGGTGCTAAGCAGATGTGAAGGCTACTGTCACCATGGCAACCAATTGTTTGTTAAAGGCTTTTTTCAGTAAGCCTTAATGATTTTCCTAATATATCACTAATTTAAACCTTTCTTCAGCCAACACCTTCCCACAACTGTTAACTTCAATGGCCTCTCTCTTCTGTCTTTTTCCATCCTAATCTAGCCTTCTCAAAATAAAGAAACGTTTCAAATTGTATTTTTGTTCCCCTCATAGCACTCACGTACAATGTTATTCCTCTTCTTCACTCTAAATCCCATCCATTTAATTTTTCAAACCCCACTATCATGATTATTTCCCTCCAGGAAGGTTTCCCTTAGTTGTTACTCCCTTGGGTATAGAGCTTTCAGTGTATCCTCCTCTAGGTCTCTTACACTCAATTGCTATAGCTTGATCTCACTGTTAGTTCAGTTAGTCCTGAAATAGGATGTGCAGTGCAACTATCTGTGTACCAATTAATCTTTTCAGTGGCTTTTAGTTTTTTTCTGGAGAGACAGTACATGAAAAAAGAAAGCTTTATGACTATGTTTGTGAGGTTGACAGTACCCAATCATCAGAAAATGACAGCCAGTTCTGTCTGTGGAGCCAGGATGAAGAAATCAAATGTACAGTCCTGACCCGGCCAGAAGACTGCCATTGTGAGTGTTCAACCAAACCCACTAGTGTGCAGGAAAATGAAATGAAGGTCTTCTTACCGGAAGGAAATTTCATAAAACACTATACCCTAGACTTTACTGCCAGCTTTCCAATTTGCCCAAAGATACCAGTGCTTTAAAGGTTAATATGGAACTTTCATTTTTATATAGAATTGCAGCAAATGAGATCCCCCGTAAGTAAAATTTTCAGAAACTCGGAGCCTTTCTCATTTGAAGACAAAAGTACTGCTTCAAACATTTTAAGGATATGAGATAAAAATAACTCTAAAAAATTGTGTACACATCTCTACATTCTTCCACAGAACATATCGGGTATTTTCCCTTGGCTTGATGACCAGAGTCATCAGATTGATATTAATTACTTTTCAAGCCTGTACCAAACTATTGTTTTTAAGTTGCCAGGCATTTTGTAACAAGTTTTCCCCATCAAGTTTTGTAGACGATACAAAATAATCATTTACACGTATGGTGTCTTTGCAGCTGTCATTTGTTTCTGCCTTCACTAGAGCTACTGCTATTAGTTTCCCCGTCTCCTCGTTTCGCAGGAGTTTTGACCAGACGTATATCGATGTACTAAGTAAGCATTCTTATTAGAATTTTGCCTAACAAAATCGTAAATGGGTGTTGAATAAGAAATGATCTCATCTCATTAAAAAAGAGGATTTTATTGCATAACTTTGTTATATTTATGCTGACTGTTTAGAAACTGTTCAGCTTATTTCCTGGGTCTTTGCTCAGTGCCAGAGAGTTCAGATTGTTGAGCCTCAGTGTGGCCTTATAAACCACAGTGGTCTGCAGCAGACAGGGAAAGAGGCAGCGGTTAGATTGACCAGCTCCCTGAAGTGGGGCCATCATCACAGAACAGCCTTGGCGGTGGGTACGTGGAATTAGTACACACTCTAGCTCAGAGTGCTGTGGCCAAAACCTCGAGTTCCGCTATTATATCTGCTGTAGGACTTTTTTTAAGGTCCTATACTATTTTCCTTCATTAAGTGCATTTTCACAATCATCTCTTAGATCGATTCCAGATTTTGAAAGGTAAAGAATATCGGTATTTATCATAGAAAATATTCTGCCCTTTTCAGTATATAAGCAGTTCTAGTTCTCTAACATCTATACTTCCTGAAAGAAAAATTTAATCTAATGAAGAATGAAACTTTTGTGTAATTATTATGGATGCATACTATAAATTACTTTTTACATCCAGTTTATTCCATTTTTTAAAAAAACTCCTGACTATATGTACTTTAAATATTTAAGTAGATTTCTTAGTACTGTAGTAGGCAAAAAGCCAACTAACTTGTCATACAGAGCTCCTCCGTGATGCCCTTTGATCACGCTTTCTGTTTTCCATTTGGGCCAGTATTTTGGTCAGCTCCTCACTTTAGCCTCTTTACATTTATCAGTGCCTGTTAATAACAGATAATCAAAATTATGTTGCATCTGGATCCATAGAAAGGATCTTTGATAGATAGGACCAATGTGATGAATCTCTTTGTTCCAGCTAGTAAGCATATGATATATCTAGAGAAGTACAGAAATTACTCCCAGAGATTATTTAATGTATAAAAGTAAAACCATGTCAGTCAGACACATGAAAATGTTTTATTTACTAATCCTGTTAGATGTTCCTATTTGTGAACTTTTTTTCCAGTTTGCCTGTGGTGCATTTCCTGTTTGACTCCTAGCAATTCCTCCCTGAGATCGTGTCTCCTGTTTTGTTCCTAGCTCCTCCACCACCACCCCCAGTATGTGTCTTGGTGGAACTTAGTATCTTGCACTGCATTCATAATTTTTACCAGCTGACAACAAAATATGCTTACTCTAATTGGTAGTTCCTGGGAGGAGAACTACCCAGTACGGGAAGGGGCAATGGCTGCCAGAAAGAACACTCCAGCCCACCGACTAAGCCTAAAAGAAGCATTTGGAAAAAAGAGAGTGAGAGTGAAACAAGGAGACAATTATCAGATAAAGATAGAATTAGACTCATTTTCTTAACTGTTTACAGACTACTCTTCCTTTTCACCTGAGACCTTCTAGGGTAGAATCATGCCATGGCTACCTTGGTGTGCATGGCACCTACCAGGGGGCCCAGCAAGACGCTGTGCTTGGCGGGAGGCTGTAGTCTTCCTGCTCCCCTCAGGGCTCTCCCGCAGGGTGTTCCTCACTATTTTGGGTCTCCAGCAATCCAGCGCACAGAGGAGGCCCGGATGGATATGCCTTTCTTATAAAATATTTATTTTTACTAATTTTCTTGAAAAATAATCATTGTTTCACTTGATTAATTTAATTACTTGAGCAGCCCTCACTGAGCACCTGATAGGTGTCACACATTGCTCCATGTGATAGCAATACAGCGAAGAAGAGTGCCTTTTCTCCTACGACTGTTGAATACCTTGAGTTTTGTTTAGGGCATCTTATGTAATGATTAAAACTCCTGTGGTGTGGGTATTTTCCTCAATTTAAAAATGAAGTTTCAGAGATTCAAAGCTTAATTAAATTTTTAGGATCTCACAGCTAGGAAGCAGAAAACGGGAGTCAAAACCCAAGATTAACTGGCTGAAGCTTTATGCTCTTAGTTACCAGGCTTTTCTAGACTATGAATAAAGAAAGGGGGGTATGTCAGTCAGAACCAGAGCTGTAAGAATATGTCCAATAAATGTTAATTGTTGTCATGAAGAATTTTTAAGAACCTTGTTCTTTCACCTGAATTCATAACAGCTCTATTTCCCCCAAAATTAAATTTGCCACAAATTGTTTACTGGGAATGATTTAATTAAACCCTGTAAACAACTTTTTAAGAAGTATCCTAAATGTGCTTCATTCATATGCGTTTTCATTTGTCCACGATCTGTGCGCCAATGACAGCAAATATATCTAGATCAGGGCACTGTAGACAGTTTATAAATGAAACAAAGTAGGTCATCTTTTTATCCAGGTTAATTAATAATCTTTTCATTCCTTCAAAACAAAAACACTAAGAGCTTGCTATGCACCAGCCACTTCAGTAGGACGCAAAAATAACACACACAAGAACCCTGCTCTCCCAGACCTTATATACAGGAATCAGGGAAACAAAAAGGGAACTTAAAAGACAATTTGTGGTGATGGTAACTGCTATGGGAAAATGTGAAGGATTCGTGAGTAGGGTGAGTGTAGGACAGGAAGAGGGAAGGCCTTGCTGGAGAGATGCTGTTTGAGCTGAGTTCTGCTTGGTGAGAAGGAGTCAGCCATGTTTAGATTTAAAAAAAAGAAAGAAAATGCAAGAACAAACTTCATTTGTTTGAATAACAGAAAAAGGCTTTTGTGTCTGCATTAAAATGAGCTGAGGAACGAGGCAAGGGATAGAGTTAGAGAGCTAGGTATAGTCCAGACCCCACGGGGGCTTATGTGTACAACCTTGCATTGCATTGTCCAAACAAAGACATATTTAGGAATTAAAGGGGACGCTCTTAGTAATTACACCAGAAAATAGGTATAAACCTGGAACTTCCCAGATACATAAGGATTTATAATTATCTCACTTACAGGTCAGAGTAAATAATTTGAATTTTATTACAGTATAGTTGTGAGCCGTTAGATGGTTTTAAGCAGGAGAATGAAATACTTTGATTTGCATGTACAAATAACCACTATAGCCACTGTATGAAGATTAACTCTTGAAATGGGAGATCAATTTTAGAGACTAATGAATTAATCCTGGTAAGAGGTGATAGTGGCTTGCATGGTAGAAATGTAGTTGAAAAGAAAATCTGTACTTTGGGCTAAATTTTGTAGATAGTGTAGATAAGACATGATTTGGATGTAGGCATGAGGAAAAGATAAGAACAAAAGCGACTGCAGGATTGTTTACCCCAGCCTCTGGATGTGTTACAGCGCCATTTGCTGATTTTGGAAAGTCTGACAGAGAAATTGGTTTCAGAAGGTGATGGGGAATTAGTGGACTCAGCAATCTGGCTTGGACTGTGTTAAGTTTGAGACCCTGTTAGAAGTCCAAGTGGTGATATCAAGTAAGCAGTTGGGATATAGCCTCCTTTCTTCCTCTGCTTGGAACTGCTTCCTTGCAATGTTATTTGTATCCTCAATAAAACAATTTAAAATGACATTTAAATATTCTCTTAAAGTGATTTTTCACTCAACATCCACAGTTATATTTTGTTTTCACTCTTGGGAGTTTGAAGTTGCTAACATTACCAATTGCCTTTCTAGGAAAGCGTAGACCTGGGTGAAATCATGTTTTCCCTTTGTTATTTGCCAACGGCTGGACGTATGACACTGACAGTCATCAAGTGCAGAAATCTGAAGGCTATGGATATTACTGGCGCGTCAGGTAGGCACACAACTGGCTAGTGGTCCATGGATACATTCCCAAATAAAATGTTCCATGTACCCAAAACTATATGTAGCAATTGAATTGAGTTCATTTGTCTGTATTGGGGTACTATAAACATTAAAAAAAAGAGATTATCAACTAAAG
Source organism: Mormoops blainvillei (assembly GCA_004026545.1). Taxonomy (NCBI): domain Eukaryota; kingdom Metazoa; phylum Chordata; class Mammalia; order Chiroptera; family Mormoopidae; genus Mormoops; species Mormoops blainvillei. The sequence continues at coordinate 63,774 of PVJD01005657.1, read as the reverse complement.
GGCCCCAAATCACCTCTTTTATTTACATTATCATTACAAAATTTTTAAAAGGTGTTACCAAGTAGATTGACTTCGAACTTGGGTTTTTATTTTTATTTCATTCTCTACTGATTTAGTTCTTTCCGAAAAGTATGGAATTTACCATCCACTTCCTTTCGTTCAATTAATCACTTCCTTATAAAAGAAGATTCTTGATCCTTAAACCATGCACTTGACACTTGCATTAGTCTATGAATGAGGGCCATTTGAAGACATATTTAGACTGAATTTGCTTCCCTCACCTAATGTGCAGAGAAATAACCAGGTTCCAAGGTCACCATTTGCATTTGCATTCTTACCACCTTTCTAACTGAAAATTTGGGCAACTATAGGGATTGAAAGAAGTAATAAAGTAAATAGATGCTTCTTGAAATTTCTTAAAGACATTCTTAAAGGAAATATCTTTTGTGCTAAATTTGTTAGTGTTAAAGCCACATCGTGCTCTTTTATTGCCTTATTTAAATCTAGAAAGAAAGTAAATTTCACATTTGTTTTGAAATAACCCAAGAAAAATTCTTGGCTTAACAAATGTTGAAGAACTTAAGACAAACAGTGTACTCTGCAAATTATTGTTTATTCTATTCTTTCTACCATGTGTCAAAAGAGGCCAAATTTTGAGACAAAAAAAAGCAGCATCAAAGTTGTAATTAAGTACAAGATCACTTTTTATTTACACGAAGCTTTATATGGGTGGAGTGCATGCTTTGAGAACACCACCTCATTAATTCTCACAAAAGGCTTGTGAATCAGCTAAAGAGCTGATAAATTATCCTTGTCATGAGTAGAGAAATGTAGTCAGAGACATGACAGGGCACCGAAGGATAAACAGGCTTGTTCCCATTGCTAATGAGAGGTCTAGGCCTGGGGGATCATACACAAATGTGGATCAAAAAAATGAGCTTCTTTCTTAGAACTTCCTATTACTGAAAAACAAAAATAAATAGAAAATATCCATTTAACAATGCCCTTTTATCTTCTTTTTGTCTAAATACCCTATTTCTAGCCCCAAATATCGTTCTGTCCCTTGGAGGAGATGTTTATAAAATAACAGATACATTTTCCTAGAGTTGAAAAAACATTCATTTGCTCAACTAATTTAATATCGCCATCATTTTGGGTCTATTCTAAGGAAATAAGATTTATTACTACATTGATGGGGAAAAAGCTGGAGGATGACCAGAAAATGAGAAATAAAGATAGAGCTTAGAAACTGATTGTGTGAACCACCTACCATGCTCACCCCAGTGGTGGCATTCCCTCCCAAAGCCATGCCTCCTTTTTATAAAAAAGTAAGGCTTTTAAAGAAACTTTTAGAATACTGTATTACAATATTTTCTATAGCACTGTAACAGTTTTCTACTTAAGGTGGCAGAAGTAAGAAAGTAGAGTCAGTGGGCAGAACTTGTTAACAATATTTGATTCCGTGGCCCATGAAAATATAGCCCAACTAAATTGTTCTCTTTCCAGTTGATATCATACAGATAATGTCATAACAGAAGCTTTCCTTATGGCCATTTTTAAAGCACATATTGACTTTTTCTTTGCATGTTGCTTAGTATTTAATAGTTATTTCCAGTGATCATTCTCTCAATCTGAGCTTCTTATAAAGCACAAATGCTATGACTGCAAAATAAGACTTCTTGTTTTAGTACCTTTTCCAGTGATTGAAGAAAAACTGAACTAATATAGTTGTTTTCTAATTTCTGCTCACTGTGATTATATATACTTGTCTGGCTATATATAATGTTGCTCTTTCACAAGCTTTAGTAATCTGATTCTATATTATTTTGAAAGATTACTTTGGTATAATTATTCTTGTTAGGATGAAATTCTCAAGAATTCACTTCTAACAAAATGTGTTTTCAAATAGTTATGACCAAAAAAGCATATCCTGGATTGGCTCTTAATAAACTCATGAGTTTTCTCTGCTATATTAAAAATAGTGAGATCGAGTTAATTCTTTTCTAGTTCATTCAAGATAAATGCTTTCATTAAAGTAATAAGTCTCAGAGGGTCTAATACCCCCAAGTAAGTCATTTGACTTTAAAAGTGGTAATATTATGAAGCTTAATATACCACTTTTCTTACTTAGTAACAATTACAGTTTTATTTATGCTATGTACTAATACTTTTAACAAAATTACCTCCCATTCTTAGATCCTTACGTCAAAGTGTCTCTGATGTGTGAGGGTCGAAGACTGAAAAAGAGGAAAACAACTACAAAGAAAAACACTCTAAACCCTGTGTATAATGAGGCCATCATTTTCGACATCCCTCCAGAGAACGTGGAGCAGGTCAGCCTCTCCATCGCTGTCATGGATTATGACAGGTACGTGTATCCCTCTGCTCACTGAAGAACAGCCATGTTTAGTCATGTGCGAACCAAATTCCACTACAGCAATTTCCATGGGAATTGGCACAGGGAAAATTTATTTATTTAAAACTCATTTTTTCCATGTTATATAATTTTTTTTCTTCTCCAAAAGAAGTTACCCTGAAGTTGAAGGATGGGACACCTGGGGCTGCTGAAAGAATAGGAATGGAAGCCCTATGGGGCACATTATAGAAGGCACTGTTGCAGAGCCTTTTTTACAGAAACCACAGAAATTAAAATCAACGGAGTTTGTTTTTCTAACTGGGCTGGAATATGAATATTATGATTCTTATCAGAGCTCTGTCATTAACTAGCTATGTGAAACGGAAAGTTTTGTAATCTCTTGGGGATTCACTTTTCCCATTTGTAAAACATTAACATAATATGGAACTGTGAACAGTGAGTATTTGGGAGAGAAGGTGGATAGTGGCCCTGGGAATATAGCTTTGATGCTTTCACCTCACCCTAAGACATTGCCTCGGGGGTCGCTCTTCCAACTCACACACCTGGAGTCCCTTTCCTTTCATGAAATAAATTGCAACCTCGCAGGCACAGCTCTCAAAATTCTTCCTGCCGCAGTTCCTACCTTGACCTTCCCACCCTTCCTGTGCCTGATATATCACCTTGCTCCCTGTGTCTCACCCCACCCACACCTTACCGCCCAGCTCGTCACTGTTTCTGTGTCTTTCTCAGCTAATCAAACCTCTTCTTCCTCCGAACTCTTATCCCACCTTAAAGGTTCATATCTCTTCTTTAGCCCTTGATCTATACTTCTTTTTATTGTTTCACTTTTTATATTTATAAAACTTTTGGAACAGAATGCTGCGTATTACCCTACAAAATTATCGGCACATAGACCATCTTACTACATTTGTTTTGTTTTAATGATAACACAGGTGGAAAAGAACACACAAATACAAATATTTTAAAAGAATATCTAGTTTATGGTATCATGAAAATGGTAGTAACCAGGACTCTATAACCTAAAGAAATTAATATGCTATCCCCTGACTCATAGCTAGAAAATAAAACAGTGAAAAATGAAATGATATGTATCATCTATTTCAAATTAAATTATATCACAGCAAAAAAGAAAAGCTATCATTAGAGAAAGAGAGAAAGATGTTGAATTAGTTTAAATTTCAACTCTAAAAATGTTGTACTATTTTCATTAGGAGCCCTCGTTCAGTTTTACCAAAAAATAACCCCTATTGATTTCTCACGGCAGTGATTGCAGGTGGATTCAATTGAGCATTTGGCACCCAGACAACTTTAGGAGAATGGATTCTGACAATATACAAAACAGAAAGATTAAAACAAACAAACAAACAAAAAACCTTGTTTTTAAAAGTATGCTTATTTGGGAAATAACATTGAGGAAAATGATAGTAAACATACAAATCTGTATCAATGACAGGAAGAAAGTAATGAAATGTCCTAAAATCATCTCAGAGTCTCCTAATAGATGTCTGTCAAGGTAACCCTAGAAATTCCTTTAAATTACACTCCATTCTTGAGAAACTACTTAAGCACTTGCACACTTGAGTCAACTGTCTCAACTGAAACCCTGCGTCTGCCTGTCCTGGGTGTATAAAGGCAGGCAGGTGGGTCCCTGCACTTCTGGGTGTTTACTTCCTGTCTCTGTAGAGTGAAATGATGACAGTGATACTCGTTGTCATGCTGTGAGGATTAAGTGCGTCAGTAAGTTTAAACTACTTAGAACAGTGTCTGGTACATAATAAGCTGCAAAAGTATTAACTGCCATTATTGTTTTGATTTTCCTGCTGTAAAAACAACACATAAATGGAAAATAGGAATGCTGTTCAGTACGCACCAGTGCCATGCAGTAATAAACCAGGTGCTGCGGTACCCACCATAGCCCTGCCCTGTTTAATAATAGTACAAGCATAACATTCATTGATTATACCACTTAGAGTCAATTAAATATGGTCATTTATACAAGATAGTGGGTATTAAGCTCTTGGTGAGAAAGCTAAGCATCATTATAAAACATTAAGCCTTGTGGAAAGAACGAGATTTTGATTTACATCCCTTAATGGGATTGCTTCCAAGAAAGAAACTCATCACATAGGTAAGGACCAGCTGGCATTTCTCATTCACACCATTTTTATTATTGTGAAATGTGCTCAAGTTACAAAGCACTAAAATGGTTTGTGTCTGCACTTTTAAAAACTCATTTTTGAATGCTGATCTTATTTAGTAAATTTTAGTTCACTTAAGATTTTTTATTTGACCCGAAGTAGTTCGATCTGCAAAATCATTTAGAACCTGTTGCAAAATCTAATGTTTTAATCAGGTTTAAAATTCTGCTAAGATGTGTGAAACTCCATTTATCTTTAAGTGTTGGAATGAACGTGCAACATTCTCTGAATTGTAGGGTAGGACACAATGAGGTCATCGGAGTGTGCAGAACAGGGCTGGACGCTGAGGGTCTTGGGCGAGACCACTGGAATGAAATGCTGGCCTATCACCGGAAACCAATAACACATTGGCACCCCTTGCTGGAGGTGAGCTCTGAGATTTCCTGACACCTGCTCTCTTTTGTATCTCTTTTGCTTAAATATTACTTGTCTGCTGATGATTCTCTGATGCTTTATATACTCACCTGTTTTTTAAAACAGAACAGATGTTGCTCTTGCTTTTGCCCCACTCAATCATCCAGTATTCAAAGTTGTATGTGCCTTGTCAGATTCAAACATCACTAAACTCTCTGGGTTTGATGTTATTTTGGACAGTAAGCCCATAAAAACTGCAAGTTCATTATTTTCTTTGCATATCCTAAAAACTTACATCAGTGAATGGTGGAACAAAGAAGTAAATTCATTACTAACTAGACACTGAATGTTGGTGCTTCTCTTCTGTGAAAACAGCACCTTACCTAAACTTTCCCCAGATCCCTAAATAGAAGTACTATCCACTAATACAACTCATCTGTGTAAGAGGACAGGTATATTTACCCCAGCTCTGGCCAGGAAGTCAGAATGCTCACAGATTTTTAAAATACTGAGATTTCAGCTTGCCTGAGATCAAAGCCTGGCTATGCTATGTGACTACATATTGGACAACCTTGGGGCAAGTTACTTTAACCTAGGTTCTGCTATTATTCTGAAATAGTAGTAAATTCATACAGTAAAACTAAATTAAATGCTGAATAATATTAGCAAAATAATATGAGTTCTTAGAACTATGACACAATGTTAGCTCTTATTGTAATATTAAGTTATATTAACCAAAAGAGATACCAATACCAGCTTCTGTGAGCCTACTCAGAATTGTCAGTGTAATCAAAACACTGAATGTTACTAGACAATTGCTGGAACCTCTTGAAGAGTCACAGAATAAGTCATTTATATGACCTGATTAATTGAGAGGTAATGCATATTGACAAAAGGATTTGTGGTAGATGATGGAGTTTATGCAATTCAATAAAAAGAACAGTTAAGATAACCATATAGTAAGTGGATGATATATTGCCATTCTCTCCATGGATAAGATTCTGCTTCTTGTTCTGGCACTAGGCACTGGATTGAATGGGACTTCTTCTAGTACTGGGCACAGTAAATAAATACTAAAAGTCAGCGGACCCAGGTTCTAATCTCAAGAGTAATAAGAATGGCCGTGTTACTCAGGACGTTATAGAAAAAACTGGATAAATGTGGTAGAACATTGCATCCTCAGACAACAGGGATGAGCTGTCATCATAGATATCTGCTTATATATATGTGTTTCAGATGTTTACCTCACTTCATCATTAACAAGACACACACACACACAAATGGACATTTACACAGCACTTTCCCCTAGAGCGATTCAAAAATAGAGATCAACAAGTCAACAGTGTGTATTGTCTAAAGCATAAAGTATACTCTACTGCTTATTATATATTTATGATCCTTTTCCTGATTCTAATCTTTGTTTTTATTTAAGATATGAAAATTGAATATTAATTTTAAGAATCTAGACATGAGAGTAAAATTTGCTGGGCCAGGGAACTGTGTGTTCTTATCCTTGCCCCTGTGGCTGTATAATCCTGGGTGGACCCCTTACAGCAACTGCATTTCTCCATCTTTAATGCAAATGGAAATGCACCCCCCTCAGATTTTACAGGAACTTTGTAGGGAGAAATGAGAAGTGAGCCAGAGCCTTTAACGAATGAAAAGGTATCTGTTGTACAGCCCAGGACATATTATAATTACATATGAGTCTATTTAATAAGTAGTTACACATTTATCTGATGCAGGGGAGCTATGGACTAGGCATGTGTTTCTGTCAGTCACTGTCCGACAGACAGGAAAAATAAGCTGCAACATGGACTTCTGAAGAAGATCCCAGATATTTTTCTAGCAGGAGAGTATCAGAGGACAAGTAGACTAAAGGATCGTGTAAATGTACTTTCTCTAGCGAACAGCTCCTTTTTTCCAACACCTGCACCTATGTTCAGTGGTCAAACAGAGACCTAAGAACTGGCTGGGTTTTGCACTGTGGGGGAGTGATGAGTGTGTAATTATGTGTTCTGTTGCCAGAGACAGAATTAAAATGACAAGGGAATAATTTGAGAGCTGGGTTTAAATTGGTGGGACTGAGAAACTAAAGCATCATTTAGAAAATCTACCCAGATAATCAAGAGTTTATACTGTTGTAACCAAACTTTTTAAATATACATAATATTTAGGAACTGTGAGAAATTATTCATCACATGTGGTTCCCATTTTCCAAACTTAGTCCTTGTCATTTCATTAATTGCTCCTGTAAAAGTACTTCCTGCTTTAGAGCATGTAAAATGCAGTCTCTTCTGTCTAAACCTCTTAATTGCATTTACCTAGCAATTGCCCCCCACTACAGTAAACCAATAATTATTTTACAATAAGAACTAAAAGCCCATCATAGACTGTGAAGTGGATCTGCAGAGATGAATCGTTGTCTATACATTGCTACCCTGCATCCCATCTATGTACCACGCCCTGCCTCCATCTCCGTGAGATACTTGTGTCCTCTCATGTTGCCTGAGAAGGTGAGTTCTGAAGGGCAAGGGGTGATGTGTGTATTTTCTTTTGGACTTGCATATCACAAGTGAGTATTCACAAATAAAAGGTAGCAGCAATTACCCACTTTTTTATTTTTTATACTAGGTTATACATTATGAAATTATTGTCTTTCAGTTACCTGGCCGGGCAACCAGCTTTGATAGTCAAGGATCCTGTTCATCACCCAAACCACCTTCCACACCGTGATGCCTCCAAAATGAGACTATCGTAGTAGGGACCCAGGACCATGTGCTTGTCAGATCAGAAAAAAAAAATGTAGAAGGTTTGATTTTCAGATTTAAAATATATCCTGGTAATGAACAAACTTGATTTGCAATTTTTCATTTACTTTTTTGTCTATTAGCTTTGGACATCTTGATATATTTTACTTGAAAACAAATAGTCTTTATATCCGTAAGACACTTTATTCTTCTTGTCATATACCTATTAGCACAAAATGTTTTATTAAGTTGTAATTCTTTGCATAAGCAAAGAAATACATTTTTTAAAAGTATCCATACTTATCTAAAATTTAATATAGTTTATGCTGCTATTGTATAAACTAGCATATGTCACATAGGTATGTTTTGATTTTGTTACAACTATGTTCATTTCTCATTATGCACATATTTCTATATAAACTTTAATGGGAATTTTGAATTCAATTTGCACAGCATTAAATCTTTGTGCAATCAAATTAATGTTACTTTTCTGGTAATGTATTCTTTGCATTCTCAGAAATTATTTTCTTGATGAGGATTGGCTCTGCTAAACTCAAAACTTTGTCTCTCAAGCTTGTTGTTTAAAACATACAGATAAAGCTATCATTTAAAGAACCCCTTTTGAATATAAATTTAAGAAGTAGTATTAGTAGTTGGAAAATGGAGGTTGAGCCATTTGGGCTACCATTTTATACTGTCTTAATGTTACATTAGTTCGTACATCTGTTGCACTGTTTAACTGATATTTTTAAAATTCTAGTAATCTTAATCTCAAATGTAGCATTAGTATTCCTAAATGAATAGAATTAGAAATCGTTCATTTTTTGTGTTCATAAGGTTTTCAAGTACTGTGTTGTGTATTTTGTGACATGCAGCTATCACGTAGATCCTATATTTCTGGCAGATTTTACTAACAGACACCAAAGGTACAATAAAAGTCTGTGCTCATTGTCGTTTAGGTTGTATATAGTAATGGTGACTTTCAAACCCAATCAGAAGCTAATTGTTAAAACTGGGCATTTTCTTAAAGAAAGTATAACTCATTTTTCAGCAAATTATAGAAATATACCATAAATAACATAATTTCAACATTTAATAAAAAATAATAATTCTGAAGACCCAGACCCACAGTCCTTTCATGAAAGGCATTTATTTGCCTTAAATAAGGATCGAGGATCATGCTGCTAATGGTAAAAACTATGCAAATGTTTTTACAAGACAGAAGTTTCTTTTAAATCAGGTCATCTTTCTATGGTATTATTTCTGGGCCCTAGTAGAAAGTACCCATATTGAATAGCCCCAAACTTTTGAGATTTGTTCTGTGCATAGTGCATATTTCAAGTTCAACCCCATAGGAGGTTAAAAGGACAAAACAAAAAGGCAAGAAAATCTGTACTTAGAATATAAAAATACCATCAGAATGAGAAATTTTTATCAGCAATTATAAAAATTTTATGTTAGTAAAATCCCATATTTCTAAATATTAAAAAATAAAAAGTTTTAAAAGCCTTGAGATTTTGTTTATCGGCATCTCTCACAATGATGGCATTGCAGTTAATTAAGATGTAATTTACACATCTGACATTATAAAAGGAAACACAATTCCCTAAAATTTTTCAAATGCCTGTTACCATCCTAATAAAAACTAGTATTCCCAGCTAAACTTTCTAATTGAAAATAATAAAAGAAATCTGTTTGAAAATACCAGGCTACCTGATCAAGCCTAAAAGAATCATTGCTATAGACAGAATTACTGAATATGACACTTCCATTTTGAAATACTTCCTTTTTTACTGGAAAATAACAGTTGTCAAATGGGAAGACAAAGCTATCCTCTTAATAAAATGACATTTTTGCAGACAATTGTTTCGTTAGTAGATATAGCTGCGGCTTACAATTAATTAGTAAATATATGCATATTTCCTAAGTGTGTGTAATAGTTACATTCATCTGTAAACATATTTTTAGGACTTTATATTTAAAGCTCATGGTTTTCTTTGCCTTGTACAGAGAAAAAGCCAATGCTTGTCGTGAAAAAACAATGCGGTCAGTTAAGCAGGAGACTTTAATATAGGGATTGTAGATTAAAATAAATTTTTAAGGTTTTTTTTAATGTTTCCTAGGAATTATAATAAATTTAGCATGCCAGACTTCTTGTTAATCCTGTGAGAGAACCTAAGGAGAGAAAATTCACCTCGCCACAATGCATCTTTCGTGAAATACATGGGAGAGATTTACACTCATTGATAAAACACAACCACTTAAAATGATAGTTCATATTATAAAAATGCAATCCTGCCACTTTTCAGTACAATGCACCCTCACTCTGCACAGCCACACATTCATGCAAACGTAACTTACCCTCTTTCTACTCGTGTTGAAGATGGAATGTATTTAATTTCAATATTTAAAATAAGCTCTGATGTTACAGATTTCCTCCACTAATTTGTGTGGAACAGCACATTTTAATGACAGCTCTGATGCATTACAAAGTTGCAGCTTAGGTATAGAATGAATACCTAATTTCAGGGATTTATTCAGGGACTTGCCAAACTTAAGTCTAGGAAAAAGGAGCCAATGTTGATTCATTAGCATAAAAACACAGATATTCTTTTCCGGTTGTGTATGTATGTATGAATGTACGTATGTATGTATTCTACCTGATTCACTAAGTAATCAGGACAATGAGGAAATTGAATATGAAAGAAGCATTAGTGTTTGTAGAGTACTAATCTCACAAAAGTCTAAACAGTTGATGCTCTTTTTTTTAACACTTGTTTCTTAAGAATATTTTTCTTGACAATTTAAAATTGTTTTTTGGGGAGGGTTCAGGCCAGCCCTGTTTCTGGTACTTATTTACATGTAAAACTCATGATATTCATATATTCACAGTTGAGTAATAATTTCATCAGGACTATTGCCAGGGAACAACAGACAAAAAGGAGTAGCCAAGCACCCACTTTCTTATGCAGCTTTGGGGAGAGTGTGTGTGTGTGTGTGTTTTAGTTACTGCAGGGAGATCACAACTGATCAATACTGACTCAGGTTTTAGATAAAAGCAAATATATTTGAACTTATTTGGCTGTGATATTTAATTGACATTTCACCTGTGTTTATTCTCCTATAATGTTTATTATTTTAAAATTTTGCAGACTTGGTAAAGAACTATCAATGTCTTAAGGCTTTCATTTAATGATTAACTGTTTCAAAAATGAAAAAGCCAAACTTCCACTCCTTTGTCAACTTTTACTATCCATAAAACAAAACATAAGTTATTTCAGAGCGAGTTACCAAAGAGCCAGAGACTATTACAAATAAAGGGACACAGATCTTAACTTTAACACGTGGTCATTTCTTTACTTCTTTAAAAAGGATATTTGATATTATCTCAGAATGAATATTTTTATAAAATGGAGCCCTGTCTGAAATTTTTTTGCTACCTTAGTAGTGATTATGACCAGGTAACTTAATAACCTGAAAACTAATGAAAAACCTGGAGTTAATAAGGATTTAAGAAAGTCATTCAATCTCTATTAAATCTACGTGAAAATGCAGAGATCTGTTTTCCTCACAGCTTGTTCTTAGAGCAACCCTGGTTGTTCCAAGGTTCCACTTTAACTGATCTAAATTTTTATAGTTTGTAGGCTAAGGATTTATTGCTGCCAATAAGAAATAATACAAAAACATGGGACATAAAATAATTTAGAATAACAATCTATATAAATAAAGATAAACAGCCGTGTTAAAACATATGGAAATAAACATATTTGAGTGCAAAAGCAAAACTTTTTATTTTAACTTTTAGTGAAAAGTGAATCCTCTAACACTGTTCAAAAAAACAACCCTTGACACAGTATTTTAATAGCTACTCAGTGACATGGCTCAGGATATGATTCATCTGAACCTACTATGGCCCGTTACATAAAAGAAAATAGTGAGTTTGTATTTCACATGTGAAACAGTGCTAATTAAACCAAATGCTGTTTCTAACACATTAGTCAGTGATACTCTTTAAAGTAAGAATTTTCTGCTTCATTAAAAGACTTTTCCTATATTTACTCAATCTTATGTTATTTAGAGGGAATGGTGACTTAATAAAAGATACATTGGTAATACTTGTCTTCTGCCATTAAAAGCTTATCAAAAATACGTATATTTGAACAGTGGCGTTTAACTAATATTCAGTTCAAGTGTTTTCTCATGAAAGTAAAGAACTTTTTATTTTCGCCCTGTTCATCATGAAGATAAATAACCAGGGTTTGACTTGACGGGATGACAATATCATGCTATAGAGACTTAAAAACAAAATCACTAAATTAAGATTTGAGATGGGATTTAAGGATTTATTGAATGCAAACATTTTGGATAGTAGAAATGTTGATTGAAAAAAAGATTTTTAAAAGAAGACATAGGCATCTTCATGCCTGAAATGATTTAAATATACTCCTACAAGGAGAAATTGATTCGAATAATCCTATTTTTATCTACACTAAGACACTGAAGTGATTTGCTATTGAGAGACCTAGAGGTGCAGATAATACTTACATGGAAACATTTTCATCTCAAACTGACAATAGCTTCTAAGTTCACCTGGATCATGAGGATCCTCTCCAAAGAGCAAACTATGCCTGATCTTACCATGAAAGGTAAAAATAGGCCATTTTCTTTGGAAAATTTGTTGTGAATTGCATCTGCTATGCACAGAATCCTTATTTACTGTATAAGGTAGTGGATTTCAATTATTCAATTTCATGTTTTTGCTTCCTCAAAAATAATTTTTTTGAAAAACAATGCATGTTATAGAAATGAGTCAAAATTGTTACAAGAAATGGCTCAGTGTTGGAAAGTTAATGCCTTGGATTTTTGTCTTTGCTCTGTCTTTCAAAAAAAAATTTCCCCATCTGAACATCAATACATGAAGTTATGTTTGACTATGATTTTGCTGTATAATAAAGTTTATAAACCAAAAAAAACCTTATAGCCCTAAGGCTATGTACTATCTGGCCACAATATCATTCTATATAAAAATTGCATGGTTTATTCAATTTCTATAGATCATTTTGTGAGTTTCTTTTTTGTTGTCGTTGTTGTTTCTTTAAAAAGACCCTCTAAACTTTGTGTTTTTTTAAAAAACACAGTAATCCCTAATGTGTAGCTTCACAAATTCTATTGTCGTATAAGAAAGAAGCAGGTAGACCAACTTTAAGATACAAAATACTTTCATTTATAATGTTTTATAAACTAAAAGTTCAACCCAAGTTCATATCTTTCACATTAACTTTTTATCGACCCAACTACAAGACATGATTGGGTTCATCTACAAAATGGATAGTATGAGACACAATGAAGGAGACCTTCATTTTGTTGTGAAGAATGAAAAGTCAAAATAGAAAAGAACTGCCTCACATTGTAAATGTGATGATTTCAGTAATTCATAGGTCAAGATATTTTGTTCCGATTATTCTAAAGTAGCAGCAACCATGAAAATTCTTCATTTTATACATGACATTGAATAATTTGGATCCATCATATTTAATCCTGCTTTGTATCCTTCAGTTACTGTTCATAAGGTGATTTTTTAACTGAACTCTGTGATGTAATTCGTAGCCATTATTCAAATTGATATCTTTGACTTCCGTGTTATAGAACAAAAATTTTTAAATCTTTTGAAATTTGTGTTTCTGGCTTTTGTACCTGGTAACCAGCCATTTGTGAAACTTGACAGCATATAATTGTATTACTGAGAAAAATGTTTTGCAACCACCTTTAAGAGATGTTACACATTTCAGTATTTTTACAATGTCTTCTTTAGAATGTGTGAATATACTTGTCAGGTTCAGATGAATTATGTAACAATGAAACCTCAAAGCTGTTATGAAGTGTACAGTTTATGATTACTTTTGTAAAAGAAAATGGAAAAGCACTTGAAATATAATTTTATGGTTTCATATGTATTTTGAAAAATAAATAAAGTGATTATCAATTATTTTTGTTTTTCTTTGAAGAAAATACCTTTTCCATACTTAATTTTGAGACCTCTATGTGGCTGTTTATTTAATAGTCATCCTTTTGGTCATTCATTAGAGAGCAGTGTAACTCATTTATCAATATTTCAACAATTCAAGCAACTGCATACATCTTAAAAACTTCAATTAATACATATCATTTTTCACAAAATTGTTAATTTAAGGTCCTGGATAATTTCCATTAAGGGGTAATTAAACAACCATTAGTCAAATAGTAAAAGAGATAAATACCACATACACATGTTAGCTACATTTGTTTCATCTGGAAAAAAGTCCCTATACATACCTTAGCAGGTGATCCAGTATTTGGAGTATACCAGTTATTTTTGTCTGTTTCTGTTTTGCCTCAGATTTTCAAAAATATTTTCATAAGGAATGTTTGTAACAACTAGTTTTAGGCAGTCAATACAACACTGACTCAAAAGAAACTATAATCGTTGAAAAACCAGATAGATGTTCTGTACCTAGAGTCATTGTTTTAAAAGAAATACAACTCAAAGAAGCAAGTAAATAAGGCTGTATAGAATGCAGGATTAGGAAGAGTGACTGATCTGACTTGTCTGTCCTTGTTTAAGTCCTTACATCCAAAAAGTGCGAGGAGCCTAACGGAAATCTAAATTTCTTCTGAAAACCAGTGACCCCTTCTTGTTAGTATTCTAGTTTTCTTTTTAATTCAGGCAAAGTCTTCATATGACCACATCTCAAACTGATCCCATTCTCCAAAGCAAAAGGCACAATATTAGGTTATAATATCTAAAGACAATTTATCTAATATATATGAATAAAAATATATATAGAGAGAAAAAATATATGTGAGAAATATAAAGCAAAATGCAATTAAAAGTTAACCAACTCTTCAAAGTATGAGTTGTTATCTTGACAATTTTCTAGGTAATTTTTTACTATAGCCACTGGTGTATCTGAAAGAATTTGAAACCATCCTATTCGTGGATAAGTTATTATTTATGCTATTGCTTGAAATTCCTTTTTGTGCTATATTTGAGCAGTTTTTATCCTAGTCACTCTCATAAAATAATATAGAACAAAGGGAAGTTATGTCCATTAATGTCTATAGAGAATGAAACCAAAAATCTGAAAGTAACCATAAATAGGACACTTGACAGTTTTTATTTCTTAAACCCACTTTTCCTCCAAATGAAAAAAAATCCAAAGTTCCAAATATGAGTATAAATTGTGTGAACAGAATCAATTCCCACCGTGAATGCATTTAGTGAGTCTAACTGCTTAGCTTGTGTGTAGTTTCACACTCAAGTTTTTTTGCTTTGATAACTTTCAGGACATATATCACTAAAAATTGTACATTAAATAAGAAGCTAGGCCTCAGTGATGGGAACTCAAACCACAAAGTAAAAGAACTCATAGGTGAGGATCATATTGAGAACACAAGACACAAACAAGCCACCAAATTACTCAACTCATGGAGGCACTGATCACACTGTATCCTGTGTAGACAGTACCTTCAGGAGCAAACAAATCTGACCACCTTACTTACCTTCGTCAATAACAAGGAAGACACAGCACTGAGAGCTACAGAGTTATCTTAACCAGAAGTTGTAATTGAAAGATAGTCAAGAATAGTGCATCGCAAAATCTCTGTGAAGTACTACCATGACTTTTAAGAAGGAAAAATTGAGGCTCAGATGAATTAAGTGGATATAAATTTAGTTAATAGTAGAGTACAGCTTTGAACACATGGTTACCTCATTCCAAAGCCTGGGTTCTAGTCTCTCCATGTCATGAAATATGAAAACTAATATTTATACAACTTTAAAATATTTTCACATACACTGTTGCTTAATTCTTAACCACGGCATGTGAGTTTTATCACTCCCATTTTATAGAGATGGTGATTGTGGTTAAATGAAAGCCCAAGGTGGTGTAGCAGACGGTAGAACTGGGCCTCAAACTTATGTCTCTGGCCCTCAAACTACATTCACAATTCATTACCTGATGTTTTTTAGTAGAACACATTAAATATACTATGAAACAAGGAAGAACTTGCTGGTTTTTGTGCTTCTTTAGATAAATCACCCAGATGAAGGATATAAGAACTTCATTGACCTTCAGTCATCTATAAATTGAGATCAGTTATATCTGCCCAGTCTATCAATTAGTTAATGTGTTTCATTCGTATAATATATAACCCACTATGTCAATAGTAGTTACTAATTTGTTTGTGTTTTTTTAACCAACATCATTCCCATCATTAACACCTGAAATCCATGGATGGGATAAACATTTTTAAGAGCCATAAGATAGGTGTATGTACAGGTCAAGTTGCTAAGAAGATAGTTAAGACACCAAATTGAGTCTGACCTAACCAAAAAAAAAATTTTTTTAAGCGAATAGGGAAGAGAGGAAGCCCGGTGCATAAGCTCAAGTCCTATAGACTGAGGCTAACCACGTCTCATTTTCAAATTATTTTCCATTGCTGCTATTCTAGTTCTGGCTAGGAAACCTCTTTGCATTTTATAAATCTTGCCAATTGGTTTAAAAACCTCCAGACTCTTCTCATTGAAGTCACTCTCATTTAGGTTGCTTCCATATCTTGGCTGTTGTAAATAGTGCTACAGTGATCATAGGGGTGCATGTGTCTCTTCAAATTAGTGTTTTTGTTTTCTTCAGATAAATACCCATAAGTGAAATTGCTGGATCATATGGTAGTTTTATTTTTAAATTTTTGAGAAACCTCCATACTGCATCTCATCATGGCTACAACAATTTATATTCCCACCAACGGTGTCTAAGTGTTCCCTTTTTTCCTCATCCTCACCAATACTTGTTATTTTTTGTCTTTTTGATAATAGTCATTCTAACAGGTGAAAGGCAATATCTGATTGTGGTTCTCATTTGCATTTCCTTGATGACTGGTGATGCAGAGCACCTTTTTGTGTGCCTGTTGGTCATTTATATGATTTTTGGGAAAATGTTTAGTGAAAGTGTCTTGTTTTGCTGATATTTTCCTTGGGATTTTTATATATCGACCTCAACATAAAAACTGAGACAGAGCTAAATTCTCTTGTAAAATTAAGGAAAGAAGAATTTGAACTTAACAGTAGTTAAGTGATAGATTGGAGGCAACAAAACTGGGAACCCTAGGGAAAGGTGTCGAACAAGAAGCTTCTGGTGACAACAAGGCCTAGAAAGGGCATCAGAGAACCCTGTGCCTAATAAGATTTTAAAATTCTGTTGGGACCACTCCCTAACATTATTTCTTTTAGAAAGCTTTCATTGTTCACATTGACATTTGTGTGAGCAGACAAGATCCTTTAGGGGACTACAGGATCCTTCAGGGGACTTGTGAAGGTGCTAAGTTCCTTGTGAAGGTGATGGGTGAGGGGAAGAGAGAGAGCACACAGCAATGCGGGAGAGCAGAGACAGAGTGATCTCACGACCATTTCAGTTACATTTTGATGCACAGAAAAAAGTTTAAAAGTAGATAAAACTGTTTCAGGACAGTGCCATTATGGTGTGCTTGGTTTCTTCTTTGTATGTATTTTAATACATTTCACATACAGCGAACACAATTTACAATAAATACCAATGATTTTCTAACAAGGAAAAACAAAAGACAAATCCTTTAGTCATCAGTTCATTCAATAAAATTCTACCGAGCAGTTACTCTGTCAGCTACTGTGTCAGCCATTTTTCTTGAGAGGTAAATTTTATCAGTGATCAAAAATACAGAAATAGGCACTGGCCAGGTAGCTCAGTAGGTAGGAGCATCCTCCCCATACTCCAAGGTTGCTGGGTTGATTACCCCATCAGGGCATGTACAAGAGTCAGCCAATGAGTGCACAAACAGGCAGGGCAACAAATCGATGTTTCCCTCTATCTCTAGTTCTCCTTTCCTCTCCCTGAAAAAAATCAATAAATGAAAATGTTTTTAAAATACAAAAATAATCAAAATCTGTGATCTTATAGTGATTAAATTCTAGTCAGAATCATACAAACGGTGGGCCTGACATCTGGCTGGGAGAAGTTAAAAGATAAATTAGAAGTGAGGGATTTGAGACGGAGAACACAAAAGCTGTAGAAAAAAAAAAGCTGCAGAAAAGTAAAACTGTATTTGGTAGAGAAAGTAGAGCCAAGAAAAATTTTAATTTTTTTTCAGATAGGAAAAATAACATCATACTTTTGTATTGTTGGGAATAATATAAAGCATAAAAGCATAATACAAGAAATGAGGTACAGATTTCAGGAGCAATGTCTTTATCTGAGTGAGAGGAGCAGAGGTCAAATGCACCACTGAAAGGTCCATTTGAATTAGGTTCACAGGCTGTTCATATATGAACGTGTTGTCAGAGCTTTTAGCTACAGGTGTCGGTAGGCTGGTAGACCTGGGAGAAGTTCTCCTTTGAATGCTTCAGTGTTCTCAGTGCAGACGGAACGAGGGATGTCAGCTGAGAGGGAAGGCCAGAGGGAAGTATTCAAAGTCAGAGAAAGGAAGGGGTGAGAATTTCTGCCAGGAGTGTGGAAGGTAAGCAGCCTGGGGAAAAGATTCCATGATTGCTGGGCAGAATTAATCTACTTTGAGTTTGGCTGCCGTGAATTTAAAGTAGGACTTGTCAGTGCGGTTGTTTGTTTTCCCCTAATCATGCTCAGCTTCAGGGGTACAGGCACAAAATGTTGACGGAATAGGATTAACAGAGAAAGTGAGGTGGAAACATAGGAGCTAGTGACCCAAGAGCAGGGCATGAAATTGAGAAAATAGAAAGGTTGTAGGTTTTATATCTTCTATGAGGAAGGAAAATTATAAATCACAATAAAGGGGAAACAACGGCAGAATTTCTGATTAAATGTATGGGGACAACATTGGTTAATAAAATTATATTGGTTTCAAGTGCACAATTCCATGATCCATCATCTGTGTATTGCATTGTGTGTTCGCCACCCAAATTCAAATCTCCTTCGCCCTCCATGTAGTTGGCCCCCTTTATGCTTGACTACCCCTGTGCCCCACCCTTTCCTTCTGGTAACCACCATTACTGTGTCTGTGTCTGAGTTTTGTTTGCTTGTTTGTCTTGCTTGTTCATTTGTTATTTTCAGTTTTATACCCTACATAGTGAAATGAAATTGTTCTTGACTTTTTCTGTCTGGCTTATTTTGCTTAGCATGATGGTCTCAAGATTTATCCATGTTGTTACAAGTGATAGTATTTCATCTTTTCTTGTGGTTGATTAGTATTCCATCGTATACATGTACCACATTTTCTTTATCCAATCACCTGTTGAAGGACACTTCAGTTGTTTCCATGTCTTTGTCACAGTGAATAATGCTGCAGTGAGCCTAGGGGTGCATATATCTTTGAGAAAAAATGTTTTCAAATTTTTCAGGTAGATGCCCAGAAGAGAGGTTGCTGGGTCATATGGTAATTCTATACTTAATTTTTGAGGTACCTCCATACCCCTTGCCATAGAGGCTGTACCAGATTACATTCCCACCAGCAGTGAATAAGGATTCTTTTTTCTCCACAACCTTTCCAACACTTGTCATTATTTTTTCTTACTGATAATAGACAGTAATGTGGTATCTCATTGTAGTTTAGATTTTCATTTCCCTAATAGCTAGAGAAGTTGAGCATCTTTTCATATATCTGTTGGCCATTTGTATATCTTCTTGGGGGATGTATCTATTCAGGTCTTCTGCCCATTTTTTTATTTGGATTTTTGTTGTTGTTGTTGTTGTTGAGTTGTATGAGTCCTTTATATACTTTGCGGTTCTTAAAGTGTAGTAAACAGGGTGATTGAAAGTCATCTATTCACTTTTTTCATGGATGTTATTGAGAATCTATTTGAGTAAACAAAACTGACTGAGACCCTATCATTATGGAGCTTAAATTGAGGGTAGAAAAGAGATTTGAATCAATAATTCTAACTGAGACATGAAACATTTTTTATGCTATGTAATAGTTTGACCTAACAGTCCTTTGGAGCTCAGTCAATGGAGATTTCATTGGAAGAAGGAATATTTTAGCTGAGACATGAAGAATGAGATGGTGTAAGGTGGGTGTGATGGAAACAGAGAGTACTGCCTGTGCGAAGGCCCTGAGAACATTAGAAGAAATGAAAGATGCTGACTATGTATGGAATGAAAGATTGACAGAGTGAGGAGAAGAATCAGATGAGGCTGGAGAGATAGCTAGGGAGGAGCCAGCTTATGTAGTGGCAGGACTACTAGTCACTTGGACTTTCTAATAGCAGAACGAGATGCCTGTAGACAGGAGAGTTCCTGGTTTACATTTTTTAAATATTGCGAGAATAAACAGGAAGGATGTAAGAGTGAAACTGAGAGAACACTGAAGAGGGGTCATTTTGATGGAGGAAGGGAGATTCAAAAATATTTTCCACATAGTCAGTTGGAGGTGACTGAAACATCTAAATGTCTACGGTAAGTAGTCCAAATTATTTGCAGAGAGTAAAAAGGAAGTAAAGTCTTTAAGGGTAGAGAGGAAAATTCTGAAATAGTTACTGAAGAACACAAAAAAACTACATTACTTAATGTTGATGCCGACGGGCTAAAGCATAAAAATCAAACGATTATGCCACAGCATGAATGGACCTTCCGGGCATTATGCTAACTGAAATAAGTCAGGCAGAGAAAGAGAAATACTGTAGGATCTCACTTATATGTGGAATCTAAAAACATTGAACTCATACAAGCAGACAGTAGAATGGTGGTTGCCAGGGCTGGGGGTGGGGGCAGAGACAATGGGAGGATGGTGGTGAATGGGTACAAACTTCCAATTATAAGATGGATAAGTTCTAATGCACAGGGATCTAATGTACAGTATGAGGCCTATAGTTCCCAATACTATGCTGCATACTTAAAAGTTGCTGTGAAAGTGGAGCTTCAATGTTCTCACCATAAACATAGCAACAAAATGGTAATTGTGGGAAGTAAATGGTAACTAACTTTATTGTAGTAAATATTTCATAATATCTACATGTATAAAATTGGTATAGTATACATCTCAACACAATATTGTGTCAATTATGTCTCAGTAAAATGGAGGGGGTGAGAATTATGCCAATAAGCTATATAAGCTGGTAAGAAATATAAGAATTGTGGTCTTAAAGTGGAATTTCTGAATTGGAAATTTTAAGGTGGAACAGGTTGGGGTGGAAAAGGGTGCAGGACACATACACAGAGTGGAGAATCTAAGGCGGATGATGTAACGCCATTTCAGGCAGGCAGCCAAAGCAAGGTCGCCTAAGCATTTCATATGATCTGACCTGGAGATGAATGTGAGCAGGTGAGCAACCGCTGCTTGAGATGCACCACGAGGGGCTCAGGTTAAGGCAAACACATGGAAGATGCTGATACTGTACAACAGTTTGCTGATCGTGGATCAGGACTAGCAAATGGCACACACAGCCAAAGAGTTTAGGGAAATGCGAAAGGTGTGAGAAGCTGGATCAGGGAAGAAGTCGAAGAGAATTGTGAGAATGTGAACTTATGACTAGAGTGTCTGAAAACCACAAGAATGCCAGGCACCAGATTTTACCTCAATAGTTCCTAGAAGCTGGTAGGCTCTCAGCTTCCCAGGGTTATTGAAGTCTGGAAAACATGCCCTGTGTTCTGTGGTAGGGCAGGTGGCAACCTTTCTTGAGCTGTTCCAGTGATAGCTGTGTGAGGCTCCTAGGGAAAGGGTCTCTTATTAAATTGCATTATCCTGCAGTGCAATTGTACTTCAGTTCTCTGAAAATGTTAACAGTTCCCCCACCCCCCAAAAAAGAAAGAATAATAGCTTTTGGGGGGAGCATGAGTCATTTCATCCCCAAGGACCATCCCCATGCCCTGTGGGCTGATCGAGAAAGCAAGCTCTCTAGGTCAAAGTATGTATTTTCATTTTCTGTTGCTTGATGACACTTACCTTTGAATAAAGTGGTATCTTTCTCTCCATAAATGGACACTCTTTAGCTGAGATATCATACAGTCTTGAACTAATTAATTCTCATATTCTGAGTTGTTTTTGATAAAAGTCAACTTATGCAACCCATTTGGCTAAATGAATCATTCTCGTATTCTCATAAACTATGTGTATAGCACGAAAACAGTGACTAAGCCCTTCAAAAATCTCTTTATGTAATGTGATTTGTTCAGGCTGTCCACTGACTGCCACATGTGTGGAAGGGGGCCATGTGCAGGCTCTATTCTGAGCACCAAAAGAGAGTTTCAACCAAGTGTTTATCACTTCAGTTGCTGCCCTCAATGGCTCCCTTATTTGTACCTTAGAGAATAATTTGGGACAATTTAGGAATTAAAGAAAGAAGTTTTGCTTTAAGCTCTCTTTTTTTTTAAACCAAAAGTGCTAGCAGACCCCAGGAGATAAATGACACTTTATCCTGGCTTTTCATTCCCCAGAATTCAAAACTCATCTCAAAAAGCACGTATTCCTTTTCTTGACTGGGAGAAAGACTGAGAGCAAGAACCCCCCAAAACACCAACCTGAAAAGGTACCACATCCAAAACTTCAAATGACCAAGAATGTCCCTTTGTTTTCTGCATTTGGTAATCCCACTTCTTCTCTTAGAAAAGCTAATGAAATTAGTAATCCTAACAGACATTGAGTATTTACTAAGAACCATTTATCAGTACTGACTATATTTTTGGCAAGGGCATTTACAACTCCAGTTTACTAACAGATGAGGAAACTGAGCCATGAAACATTTCAATAGCCTCCCCTGAATCATGCAAGCTATAAACAGTAGGGTCAGAAGCCTAACTTCAAAGGCCCATATACTGAAAATTGTACTCCACCGCCTTAAGAAGGCTGAAAGAGGGGTAGACTGAAATGGCAGTTGGGTACCTTTCCTCCCAGAGTATAAGCTTTTGTTCTACTGACTCTCAATCTCTTTCTGTGTTTAATGTAGTGATTATAACTCCTAGTGGACAAAATAGTTCAGGTTCTGAAGTAAAATTTATAGCATGCAATAAAGGGCTAACTCAGAATGCCTGGGTTGTCCAAATGCTGCTCATCTCAAACAAAGGTTTGGCCCTTGACCATCCCCTGCAAGGTAACCTCTGAGCCCATGGAATATTATGCCTGAAAAGAGTGTCTTTCATTACCTGTGGCTTTGGGTCACAGCAGATAGTTTATGTTAACAAAGTAATGTGTGATGGGGGTTTAGGGCCACATTTAAGCTGAGACCTAAACCATGAGAGCAAGAGAGAGCTAAGATGAAAGCGGACAGCAAAAGCCAATCCCCAAGGCAACCAAGAGACTGATGTGCTGGAGGAATCTTAAGAGGAAATGCTGAGATCAATGTCCTTTCAGGGCAAATTATTACACCAAAATGACCCTGTTATCTACTTCCCCAAAGGCATGCTTCCAAACCTTTAACACAGATATGCAGGAGACCTATAGCTGTTGCCTGAAGCAAAGTGAATGCAATAAAGTAACATAAGATTATAATGGATCTGTGAGGGGGCAGGGCAAGGAACAGCGGAAACAGCTAATGAGGAATGTAGACAGTACTCATCTGCAGCAGGAATCCAAAGATGAGTATTAACCAAAATCATGACATGAGACCATTTCTATCTTTGATCAATCACAATGGCTTCCATGTTTCTTCCTTACCTCTAATGGCCCCCTCTTAGGAAATGGCCAAACCAATAGCAGTAAAATGGAAGTCTTGGCAGCTGAATAAACAACGTAAGCTCCATGAGTGTGCCCTTGGCCCCAGCCTCTTGTGTGAATACTGCGTCTAAGTGAGAGCCCTGACTTCCCCATCACAACTGTTAACACCCCAGGGCTGAAAGGATTACAAATTCCACACTAGCCCTGCTGAGTTTTCAGAGGTTTATAATGAAGGTGCCACAATGATTCTTGAGTTCAGTCAGTCAATCAGCTATTTTTCAAGAAAACATCACCACATAGCAGGGGACAAGGCAAAGGAGCTGCAGTAAAAACACTCCAAGTTCCATGCGTTCTTTGAGAGCAATAATCGCTTTGCCATGGCCCTCTTTCCCACCTCCTGAAACAGGCTGCTTCCAACGCTTTAACGGAGATGTCAAAAATTCAAATACCTGCCAGAGCCAGGTGGGAAATAAAAATGATCACAACAGGTGTGACGGGGACCAAATCGTGTTCTCCCTCTAAAGAGGTCAGCAGAGGATTGTTGCCTTAAACATCCATATTTTAAAAAGAATCTTTCATATTTTAAAGAGAAGCCAAATATCTGTTAAATGCTGCTAACTAATTAAAAAGCATTTAAATAACTGTGCCTCGAAATTTTAATAAGAAACAAGGAACTCCTGTTTTGCACTTGGGATCTGACCTGTAATTAGCAAGTTTGCAAATTTTCCCTTTAGGCACCTTTGGAAGTTCACACCAGTTCAAATCTGTCTAGACCTCCTACTGTTTCCTGAACCACCAACCCAGTCTACTAAGATTTAGGCAAACTTCTCAAAAGATCTAGTAAACAATACATCAGTGGACCAAGTAATATTAATATTAAGATTTTTTTCTTGAAGACTGCAGTATGCACAACAAAAGAAAAATAAAAGAAAATGAAAAGGAGTCAAACTTAGAACTGAAATGAAAAATAACGTGATTGAAATTAATACAGGGGAAACAGAGAGGACAGAACTCACATAATATCCCTGTGACCCATGTAGGAGAGGGAGAAGAATGAAGTGAATGTAGAATTCTCACGGATGCAATGATTTTATATGTGAATCCGAAGAGCAAGTCTATGAGAACACAGTGGGAGCTGGTGGGAGGGGGTGGCGGGTGTGGTAAAGCGAAGACAATGGTAATAAACTTGTTGAGAATAGCTAAATGAGGGTATATGTCTATTAGAAGGACTTAGGACTTGAAGGGAACAGTTGTTATTGTTGATGCTGTACTAGAAAAACATTCTTGTGAACTATTGTCATAGTCCACAGTTGCAAGTAACACATTCGAAAGTATATGGTGAACATGAGGGCTTACGCTCTTGCAAATTATGATTGCGGGAACGGCAAGGAAAAAGCTCACAGATATGTGCCCAGTGTATAGTTCTGTAATAATAACTAGGGCTCGTATCTGTGGAGAAGACATGGTTAATAAACAAGTCCCAGGAGAATGGCAACAGCCTGATTTGATTGCAAATCTCTCCACACCCTCTCTAAAAATCCGTAAAATTCAGACAGCAAATAACATCTCATGATTTTCTTTTGTAATAAAACACACAGTAAACTATTTGAGGGCAAAGGACCATAATGTAAGCAACTTTCCTTTAAATTCTGCAGAGGAGAAAAGTTTTCTGATAATCCAAATGGGTCATTCATTCATACATTGATTGTTCATTCACTCAACAAGCATCATCTGTTACATATGCTTTATTCAACATTTCCTCTTCGAAAAGATTACCTGCTATTTAATATATGCTTAATAGGTATAACATACATAAAACTGGGGTATCCCATTTCATTCAAAGGATAGAAGTCCGGCTTCATAAAAAATTTAGAATATTGCTGACCTTTATTACGGTTCACTTGAAAACTTATTGGAATTCCTTTCCCCATTAGACGGCAAAACTTTTCCAATTCCCTGTGTTACTTTAAATAACAGCTGCTCACATGTCTTAAATCATTCCTACACGCAAAATTTAACAAAGTCCCTGACTTCCAATCTCAGGCTCTCTGACTTTCTTTTTGACATTCCCTACACTGGTGATCGTCAGATCCTCTCCGATTCTTCCAGCGTACCTAGTCCTATGTCAGCACTTCTGGGGCCTTGTAAGTACAATGAAGACTTTTAGCTGACCAAACTACAAGGCATTCTTCCTCCTTAGAAACCTGGGGCAAAGGAGATAAAAAAGGAGTTTGAGGAGGAGCTGGAGGGCAAAAAGAATGAGAACGGCTTACAAGCAATTTTATATTTTTCCTTTGTTCCTATCACATAGATGTATGTGGAATAAATAAAACAAAATCTTCTGCAATTTCTTCAAAATGAAATAAAGATAATTTCTTGCCTTGAGAATCTCCAAATCTGATATCCATTCTAGAAACTCCCAATCTGGTATCCAAAAAAGACAACAAGCAGAAGAAAAAAATCTGGTTCATGTAGTAACCAAACCCAACATAATACAAGAATTTCTGTTCGTGTGGTGGCCATATATGTCCTGAGACGGTACTGGTTTATGACTGGGATTCCTGTGTGTTTATTAACAGTGTGCCCTTCACTCTCCATTGTCTCAATTTGAATGAGAAATTATGTTTGCTGTATCCACCAACAAAGTAGAGTGAGATGTAACTTTAATATGAGAGAAGTTCCATTTCAAAGACAGGGTCTATATCCACAGGACCTCATAATAACTAGATTTCCACTGGAGAAATTCTTCAGAGGAGACGTCTGCTCACCTCAGACTGCTACTCGTAAAATTAGCTTCCTTTAAGTTGTGCTATTAGTTAGGCCTCTTGGGGAAACTGCATACTCCGTAACCTGTTCAAATATTGAAGTCCTGTTATTCTGAGTTTAGAGGAATTGGATACTGAGGATATTTATTCTGGGCTGGGCTTTTCCTGCCCTCCAGAGTCTAGCTATTCTTGGGGTGACAGAGACAATGAATAACAAGATTTCAGTCTTGATCCCCTCCAACTTCACAGGCTAATTTCGATTGTTCCAATAATGTCAAATTATTATCTCAATAGAATGGTCAAACAAATCAACGATCAATTCTGAAGTGAAATTAAGAAAGTCTTCATGGATATTTAGAAACTGATGCAGAGTATTTTTAAAGCAGAGGTTACAAATCAGAAAAAAAGCATACTCTATACATATGAATGAACCCATTTTATAACAGGTAGGCATTTAAAAAAATCTTTATAGAAATAAAGATTGGTACTTCGTAGGAATGGGGATAAAAGAATAAGTAATTTTTAGAATTTCCTTTACTGTCCTTCCACTTTGGCCAAAAGGTTTTCTACCTCAAACAACAGCTTTAGGCAACCAATTCAATGAGTAAACATTTCTTTTTGGGAATTCAAGATCAATCATTTGACTGAGTGGAATGTTTGGCGTAGCTTCCGGGCTATTTTCTATTAAATGGTACAAACTTATGTTGATTGCTGCTAAAATTTGCATGCAAAGGATACAGACCTTTTAAAAAATGGGATCTTTAGGGTCACTATACCTTTTTTTACAAAAACCCCATGTGGTACTTACCCTCACATAAGAAACACAATCTGAAAATAACTAGGTACCAAATGCCATTGGTTTATTTTGCCATACTATGCTGTATAACCTATTAAATCCCTAATGAAGTTTAAAGCTATACTTTAAAGTTTTCCATGTCTTCTAGTGTAATTCACAATCGTCTTAACTTCAAGGTAAATCATTTTGATAAAATAAGTTCCATCCCTATATAAATGTTTATAAATAAAACTACCCCAAGAAGCTGTCACTCAAATATAACAAAACAATATTTGAGCTTTATGATGTACCAAGGAGTATTAGGTGCTGTGAGAATCACAAAGATGAAAATAACACAAATTAGTCTCCCAGGAATTCATAATGTATTGTAAAGGAAAAAAACATGAACAAACCAATGTGACACAGAGTAAATGAGGCAGATAATAAGGTACCATCGAAGAGTCATGGGATAACAGAATGAAGTCTCACCCTGAAGGGACAAAACAATTTCCGGGTAAAGACGCACATTCTACCTGTGCTATTGATACTATGTAGAATGTCCCAGGAGGTTTACTAGAAGTGCAGTGAGCAATCATTTCAGGTGCGAACAGTCTTAAACTCTTTTACTATTTGACAGTCTCTCTGTGTGTGTGACCTCTAGCATATTCGTTAGCTCATTTAAAGAAAGTGGACATTAATTCTGAAGGGAAATTAAGGAAGGTTTGATAGTTATCTGCGGACTGACGGGTACAGAAGTGGCAAAAACAAGAGTTTGTAATTCTGGCCACTCAGCCAGATTTGGCAGAGTGCTCTTTCTGTTCTCCGGCACCTAGGCACCTTTCTCTAAGGCAATTGCACAGGCTGCATGGGCGACAGCTCTCACCAAGCACCCAAACGATGGGAAGGTGGTCAGGAAAAGTATGAAAACAAGGATTGCTTAGTAAGCCTTATTACGCATGATTAAGTCCCCGTCTTTTCCACTGGTAAGAGTCGTTAAAGAGGACTGCTCTTCCTGGTAAGGAGAGGGAGCTATTTCTACAAATAGAAATTTCCCACTTAAATGTAAATTTCCTTTAAAAAGGAAAATGTGTGTCCCATTTTTTGAGCTTTTCCTGCATCTGTAGGTTCTCAATGGCCTTTGACTCAAAATAATCCATATGCCAAAGTGATGTGTTTTGGGGCGGCCCATTCCAGTTCTCCTCACTGACCTTTAGTAGCACACTTTAATGACTTCTTGTTTTTCATATAATGTCAGAATGATCTGTGTTCTAAAATTGATGGCTGTCTTATTTCTTATACTTCTTCAATTTTTTCTGTTTATAGGCTCTGCAGATGACTTTTATGAGAAGAAAATTTTAAGGTCTCATGAATTTACATATAATGAATTTCATTGTAGACATATTTAGTTTTACTAAGTTTCGGAGTATTCCTCAGATTCCTACCTCAGTGTATTAGCACTTTCAATTTAACTGTTCAATATAATAGCATTATTCTTCTTGTCTTCTAATTTAAAAGATTTTCTTTTAAAGAAACGTGTTTCAACTGCCAAAGATTTATTTTCTCAAATTTGTTAGCCCAAACATTGTTACCCTGTAATTAAATATAATTATAGCTAATGTTGCCTTATTCAGTGTTCTTAAATCCATTTAGACTTCTCTAATCTGCATTTTGGTATATCAAAACAATTTGTTTTTCTCCTGGCATTAATTCACTATCATTTATCTGATAAAACATCAAGTGTTTTGGAAGACTACTGGTGAAAATTTTGGAAATGTCTTTATAAAAATATTCTTTTAATTCTTTTTATTAATTTTATTTTTTCATTGTATTTTTCCATTACCATTTGTCCCCCTTATACCCCACCCTCCGAAATCACCACACTGTTTTCACCACACGAGTACTTTTTCCTCTTTGCTCAATACCACCATTCCCTAACTTCCCCACTAGCTGTCATCTGTTCTCCATCTATGAGTCTGCCTCTATTTTTCTTGTTCGTTCACTTTGTTCATTAGATTCCACATATGAGTGAAATCAAATGGTATTTGTCTTTCTCTGACTGGTTTATTTCACTTAGCATATTGTTCTCCTGGCCCATCCATGCTGTCACAAGGGAAAATTTTTCTTTTTTATGGCCAAGTAGTATTCCATTGTGTAAATGTCCCATGCTTGTTTTATCCACTCATGCACTGATGGAAACTTAGGCTACTTTCATATCTTGGCAATTATAAATAATGCTGCAGTGAACACAGGTGTGCTTATGCTCTTTCAAATTAGTGTTTCAGGTTTCTTTGGATAGATTCCCAGAGTGGAATTACCGGGCCACAAGGCAACAAACAACAAGCGCTGGCAATGAGGTGGAGAAAAGGGACCCTTAATGCACTGTTGGTGAAAATGCAGACTGGTGCACCCACTGTGGAAAACAGTGTGGAATTTCCTCAGAAAACTAAAAACAGAACTGCCTTATTCCCAGTGATTCCACTGCTGGGAACATACCTAAAGAGTTCTGAAACACCATTAAAAAAGAATTTATGCATCCCATGTTCATAGCAGCACTATTTACAATATCTAAGATTTGGAAACAGCCTTAGTGCCCATCAGTAGATGAATGGATAAAAAAAACAGCAACACAACAACTGTGGTACATCAACACAATGGAGTATTACACAGCAGAAAGAAAGAAGGAGCTACTATCTTTTGCAACAGCATGGATGGAACTGGAGAGTATTATGCTAAGTGAAATAAGCCAGTCAGTGAAAGACAGATACCATATGACCTCACTTATAAGAGGAATCTAATGAACAAAATAAACTAATGAGCAAAATAGGACCAGAGGCATGGAAACATGGAACAGACTGGTAGCTGTAAAAGGGGAGGGGTAGGGGTTGATTGAAAGAAGGTGAAGGGATTAGTCAAAGAACATATATGTAGGACCCATGGACATGGACAACAGCGAGGGGACTGATTAGGGAAGTGAGGGGTAGGGTGGGAGGGGAAGGTGAAGGGGGAAAAGTGGGATAACTATAATAATATAAACAATAAAATATTTTTAAAAGGGAAATCTAAGAGTTTAAAAAATGACATGAAATGACACTGTTAATACTTACGTGATCACTCTAATTATTTATGAGATGTTGGTATACACAAGACCCTAGTAAACTATTGAATCAAAGGAGAACTTCAATTAAGGAAAATATGTAATTTTTAAATGCAAAAGAAGTTTAAATTAAAAATGTCTAAAGATGTATTTTAAATTAAGGAATTCTCTTCAGGACTGAAATTTTCCACATCAGAAGATACTGCCTTGCATTTCATGGTTCTGGATAATTACTAGATGCCAGTGGATAAATTAAACATAGCTTAGAATCACTGACATTAATGTATGATAAGCATTACAGAACATATTTAGTGATTTTAAATGAAAAAGTAAGAGATTTTGAAAACCCAGGGAAAAGTACCATAGACGCAAC
The DNA here is from genome assembly GCA_004026545.1 of Mormoops blainvillei. Lineage (NCBI taxonomy): Eukaryota > Metazoa > Chordata > Mammalia > Chiroptera > Mormoopidae > Mormoops > Mormoops blainvillei. The sequence continues at coordinate 33,458 of PVJD01005657.1, read as the reverse complement.
ATTATAATTTTTTGAGTAAGAAAAACTTCTGCTATATGTCATAATAATCAGAAATTCAGCAAGTTAAAAAAAAAAGGGTCACCAGTCAGAAAGCCTATCATCAATAAATCAATAAACAGCAAGTGCTGGCGAGGATGTGGAGAAAGGGGAACCTTTTTGCACTGTCGGTGGGAATGCAGACTGGTGCACCTCTGTGAAAAGCAGATGGAGATGCCTCAAGAAAATTAAAAATAGACCTACACTTTAATTCTTAATAAATCCTTTTGTATCAACTTTTATAGAGGTTTAGCACATGACTTAGTCATGAGAGACTAGGCTATACTTTATAAAAAGAAAAAAACGCTGAAATCTCAATATTTTAATCTAATAAAATTTCTTGCTCACATCAAGTGCCATGTGAGTTGGCCACTCCTCCTCCATCTTGTACCTACCTCTGTAACAGATGGATTCCAAAGTCCCCCCTCAGAAGAAATACTGCTAGAGCTGTTTTTAAGGGAGGGGCTTATGTGTAACTTACCTTGGCAAATGGCCAAGACCCAGTTATTTGGGCCTAGTTTAACTGCAAGGGAGCTTGGAAAGTGTTGTATTCCTGTGTACCCAGTTATTGGAAAATGAAATGGGATTTGATAAATATGTAGGCATTGCCCTTTCCATGCAAAGTCTTGAGGGAGCATGCCAGTAGAGCTGGAGAAAACAATAAAGCTTTCTTTTTTCACTGGAAAAAATTGGGGTCAGTTTCATACTAAAGTGAACTGCTATTTTAAATTATGGAAACAATGAACTTCGCTGTGAAAGTACAAACTAAAAATAACTTCTTGATTTCAAAACAAATCAGGAGCACCATATATGTTTTCTTCTGTGGAAGCTACAGTTACTATTTAAAATGTGACACTAAATGCCTATAATTCAAAAGGGGAAAAAAGATATTGACAAGAGTAAAGCACAAAATTTTAATATAAGTTTATTCTGACATTCATAAGGAAAAGAAGACCTGAAGTATATGTTGTTTTTAAAAAGACATTAACAAGAGTAAAGCCCACAAATTTGTTTAATATAAGTTTATTCTCTTTATTCTGACATTCGTAAGGAAGTGAAGAGCCAATGTAAATGTTAAATCTTAGCATTTTCATACCAGGCTTGATGAAGAGTAGAAAGCTGTGGGAAAATATGATAGGACAAAGGGTATGAACCCAGGGCAGTAACCTGGGGGAAATTTAGCAAAACTGGTCAGATTCCTCATTGTGTCCCTCAGAAAGAGGGATGTGATTTTCTTTTGAATATAAAAGGGGAACCTCTCACTTGAGGGTCTTATGACCTGCCTCAGGGGAAGTCAGAAAGCCCTTCCTGCACCTGGTATTTCTCAAATTCCTTCAGTTTAACATATTCATTACGTGAAGTGTCCATGTTTTGGAGTAGTATGTCCTGAACCCCATTTTTGTAAGATCTCTTTTTTCCTCCAAATGTTCCATAGATATTTTATATTCATGAAGAAAAAGTAAAGAACTTACAGGACATAAGCTACACAAACTAGCAGTCTTCTCAGATAACACAAGCTGTTAACATCTCCGTTGAGAAAAGATTTTTATAACCTTTTTGGGCACTTAGTCTACAAAGATACTAATAGGAAACCATGAGAAACAGTAAAGCTGCACAAAATAGTAGCTGCATTAACACCTCAGAGGAGTCAACTGAGATTTAGCCTTCAGGTGCCTAAACACACACTTCAAGGTTCATGACACTTAAGAAGGAAGTCCTCAAACACACAAATCTTCACTCTCTCTAAAGCATATTCATTACAGTACTAATTTTGAGATGTTTTCTTTTTCATTCTATTCAGACATAAACGTCTACATGCAGACCATGTGAAGTGAGTACGCGCGATAGTACAGCTATTTCCAGTAACTACTATCTCACTGCCCGTCAGCCACCTTATGTCAGATGTGCTCAATGCTTCCTTGAATCTGTTGTACATAATGTGCTCTGCCTGAGCAGTGGTTTCTAGTCAAATACAGTTTGCACATGTGTTCTTTCTCTCTCAACTCCTGAAAGCTTAATTGCAGCACTGTCAAAAAGATTGCAGCAAAAAATCTATTTATTTCTCATCATTCTCATTCAAATCTGTCTTGCAGTAGTGTGTTTGAATTTGTTAAGTGGGAGAAAGATTATGTAAAATGTATATTTTTATAGTATGAATGAGTAATCTGTGTAATGAGTTTTTTATTAAACTTAAGAACAAGAGCACTAAGCGGACAAAATAGAGCATTCAAACACTCGTGTATACTGAGATTGTTTTAATGATTAACAATGCTTATTGTTAGGTCAAGTGGGTTCCCCACAAAATAGGTTCTGAATAGGTATATATTTTTTTCCATTTGCCTCTCAAAAATATTTTCCTATTGACTGTAATGTCTGATAGAAATCCAGTTATTTAAAGTTAATTTTAGTTAAATTATAAACACATTAAAGACCAGATAACTTCCAGTCACACAGAGATTCCTTAGACTTCCTTTCACTTAAAACTGAGGAAATGGTAATGCTTAAAGTGAACCCTTTCAGCAGCTGTGATCTGAGATTGTAACCACAGTAATCTCCACTTATCTGCAGCTTTGATTTCTGTGGTTTCAGTTTCCCACAGTCGGCCGTGGTCCGAAAATATTAAGTGGAAAATGCCAGAAATAAGCAGTTCATACGTTTTAAATTGCACAGCATTCTGAGTAGCATGATGAATTCTCGCGAGGCCCGTTCCTCCCCACCCGGGACATGAATCGTCGATTCGTGCAGCATCTCCAGGGTACAGGAGCTTCCAGCAGGCAGTAATGACCCCGAAGCACAAAAATTTGCCAAAGAGAAGCCACAGGGCTTCTTTTACATGAAGAGGAGAACCTTCTTGAATTAATAAAGAAAAAAAAGTCATATGCTGAGGTTGCTGAGATCTATGATAAAGTGGATCTTCTATCCATGAAATTATAAAGAAGGAAAAAGAAGTTTTTTCTAATTTTGCTGTCTCACCTCAAAGTGCAAAAGGTACAGCCACAGTGCATAAGTGCTTAGTTAAGATGGAAAAGTCATTTATTTGTGGGTAAAGGACATGAGCAGAAAATGTGTTCCAATTGGTGGCAACATGTTGAGGCAGGAAGCGTTGAACCTATACAAAGACTTCACCAAAGGATCCCACCAGAGAAGTAATGTCCAACCATTTACTACACATAAGGAATGGTTACACAGATTCGGGAAATAGTTTGGGCACTTTATCGCCTCACAGCATTCCAATAAGAAGAAGGGTGAGTATAGTACAATTAGATATTTTGAGAGAGAAAGACCACATTCAGATAACTTTTATTACAGTATATTGTTATAATTGCTCTATTTTATTATTATCGTTAATCTCTTACCGTACCTAATTTATGAATTAAACTTTAATATAGTTATGTATGTATAGGAAAAACATGGTATATCTAGGGTTCAGTATTATCTGAATTTTCAGGCATCTACTGGGACTCTTGGAACACATCCCCTATGGATAAGGGGGAGCTACTCTAATGGAGAAAATGAGGAATTATGCATCTAAGTGATCGACCCCATAAATCTACCCAAAGAAGTGGTTAAGCAGGTAGAATTATCTTTTGTTTCCCGTATCACGATCTTACCTAATAGGCAATATGATCTATAGATTATATCACCTTAGACCATTTTAGTCAGAACTTGGAAATAGAATAAAAGTAACAGCAATACTGTCTATCAGTGAGAATGAGGTTTAGCTGCATGTAGCAAAAATAACAGGACCCAGCAATAATACTAGCTAAATGTATGTGGGGCTATTTTTCTCTCCCTTTAAAGAAGCCCTGAAACAGAGGCCAGGATTGGCATTGCTCTTTCTTGGTCGTTCGCGTTCACATTTCTGTTCAGCCGACTTAAGTGCATGACTTTCACCTTCAGTTTCCTCATGTTCCAGCGCGGATGTTGGCGCATGGTCATCATTCCAGGAAAGAAGCAGCAGGAGAGGAGGAAAGAATGGGAAAAGGATCAATCTATATAGTCTCAATGACTCCTGAAGTTGGGGAATTTATAAATGCTTGTGTTCTATAATTTTAAATCACTATTCAAACTATATAAAATATTTATAATTATTCCATTGCCATTGGGGAAAATGTATAGTCCTTATAAATTATAAAAAGTTTATTCCTTATTAATTTCAAATAAACCTTATTATTTAGCACCTTTATTTTCTGTAATTATTTTTTATTGATTTATTTTTAAAGCATGAAAAAGCATTCCATTTACTTATATTTCCAGAGATGTTTCCTATATCCTTAACAATATTTCTTTCATGTATTTGAGTGAGTCTATTCAGTGATCATTGATTCATCATCACTTCTGTGGCATATTTAACCTTTTTGTTTCTCCTTTTCCTTATCTATAGAATAATGATAATATCAGTATCTATCTGAAAGAGATGCTATAATAAAAGTAGGCATGAAACATTTAGCATAATTCTCATCACATATTAAGTGCCAAAGTAAAGTTATTCAACATTTCCATCATAAATAAACAGTAAAAAATAAAATATGGCATGATTTTAAGTAATTAATAAGATATAATTAAAAGAAAGCCTTAGACCTTCTTGTTAGAAATATTCTCCTTCAAGTAGGCAAGTGAGAGTGACATTGTCTTCACAGCATAGAAAATTTTTTTAAATGCAATCTAAGGGCATAGGTTTTTTACTGTTATATCTTCAGTGCCTAAAACAGTGCCTGACACATAACAGGTACTTTGTAAATACTGAATAAACACTTAGTAAATACTTCTTGGTGTGGCTGTAAACCATACCTGGTTTCATAATAAAATAAATTGAGTGTTTATCAATTTTCAACATCTATACAATCTGTGGACAATGCGCTAACCCTTAGTTTCGGTTGCAGAAGAGAATACAAACATTGGCAGCCTTTGCAACATAAAAGTGAAAGTATAGCTGACAGAAGGTAAGAAGTAAAAACAGAAAGGGCATGTCAATGAAGTACGGATTGGATAATTCTCATTTTATACAGAGTTGTGCCAAGATATTGGGAAATTTTGCTTAAACACAAAATAGGACTACTTTTATTATTTGAAAGCTCAAAAGTAGCCAAAAAGAAGTATCCAAACAATAAAATAACATGTATTTGAGAGATGGAAAAGATCATGAAGGTGAGATAAAATTTCCTCTTTATAGCAGAGTTGATAAATAAAGAGACATGAGCACATTACTTCAGTTTAGTGCTTAGGGCTATTATATGACTAAGTATGCGATAAGTCCACTGTCATGCTTCCATTTTGTGAAGAAAATCAACTGTACAAAGAATACCATGTGGCAATAAACTAAGGTCTCCAGCTGGCAAACAGGAGGACCTGCCAGCCACATGAGTGGCCCTAATTGGATGAGAGTGTGTTCTCTAACCCTAGCCAAGCCTTCTGATGACTGGAGCACTGACCGATATTTTGACTGCCACCTCCGGAGAGACCCCCAAACCAGAACAGCTGCTCCCAAGTTCCTGCCCCACACAGGAACTTCCCATTGTTGTTTTCAGATTTCAGGTAATTTGCAATGCAGCATTACAAAATTAATACTGATTTGGGTACCTAGTATCAGGGTCCCGCTGTAACAGAGCTTAAAATGTGGAAGTGGCTTTGGAATCAGATGGTGAGTGAAAGATGGAAAAACTTTGAGGCAAGAGCTAGTGAGAGACTGAACATCTTTGAAGAGCCTGTTAACACATGAGTGATGGACTTTCAGGGGGCTCTGGGTGAGGGCTTAATAGGATGTGAGGAAAATGCTGTCAGAAATGGGAGTTGAGAAGATTTTCACTGTGGAAAAAATTTTAGGGGTATCATTATTTTCTACAAGATGAAAGGTTAAAAAAAAAATGTTCCCAAATGAATGGGGTGGTCTAGCTAAGTAGATTCCCAGGGAGAGAGATGAAGGTGTCACCTGATTGCTTCTTTCTTGTTGTAGGAAGATGTGAGAGAAGATGCCTAAGATAAAGGGAAGACTGTTAAATACAAAGAAGCTAAGACCTGGTTATGACATTTCCCAGCCTTTCCAGGTGGCAAATAATAATAAAATTTAAACATGGTTTCCAGGCAGAGACCAAAACCAGGATGCTGCCAGGAAAATTTGGTCCAAAGGTGAAGACCCATCTTCAGTGAAAGGTGATATAAGCAAGAAATAAATCGTTGTTGTGCTCAGCCACTGAAATGTGAGGGTTTCAGTTGTTTCTGCAGAACAGCCTAGTATATTCTGACGGATACAACGAGCAAGGCCAGCAAAGCAGAACCGAAAGGAATAGACCGTTTCTGAGGGTCTCCAACAAAGCCAGTATCGTCAGGGTTATCATCAGGCCCAAATCTCATATCTGCTTCTCTTCCCTAACCTCGCTTTTAAAGAATTTCTGTTTTATGTGGGTGGTTCACAATGAATAGAATAGCAAGGAATGGGTGACTAGCAAAAAGAACAAAGAAGTAATTAGATAACTAGAGTGGTATCGCATCCTGAATTACTTAAGTTCTTCTTGAAATTGCTTTACAATTTTGAGGCGTGTGCCTAATGGTTAAGAGAAGCCGGGTGCTTGTGCTCTGAAGCCAGCTGGCTGCCGAAGTACAAATCTCAGCCTTGCAGTTAGACAATTTCCCTAACTGCTCCGTGGCTCTAAGAAATTGTATCTACCTCCTGGGCTTTTTAGATTCAAGCCCATTTATACTTTTTTTTTTTTAATACTAAGAACAGAGCAGGCTAAGATAGACTGGGACTAAAGTTTCTCTATATACTATGTCTCAAAGATAGGAATTTAGTGATTAAGAACAAAGACTCTGGAGGTTTGAATCCTGGCTCTACCATTTCCTCATTCTATGATCTTTCATCTTTGCTATCTCTCAGCTTCCTCATTTGCAAAGTGGATTTGTTAGAAGAATTGAGTTAATATTGTGAATTAATTAAGTTAATATATAAAATTACCTGGCTCATAATAACTACTATAACAATGATTTTAAAATAAATTTAATATCAACACGTAAGTCCTCATGGAGGCTACAGATTTTCATAGTTACTCTAGCTCCTATTCTTTTATGTTTTGGGTTTTCTTGTTTTTTGGGCTTTTATTTTCCTGAACAGTAAGGCATATTGAAGAAGTCTTGGTTTTTCTTCCCTGTAATTCCTATTAGGTTTTTTTTTTTAATCTTCAATTGAAATATGTATCAATGGAAGTTAAATACTTCTCTTGTTAGTCACCTGGAAGTTTTTGACAGATCGTTGATCACACCTGAGTGATATAGTTTTTTATGACACACTAATCAGTCACTCCAACCTCTCCTAGCTTTGAAAAATTCTATGTTTGATTCTGACAGATTTCTTCTGTCATTAAATTACTTAGTTTGTGACAAGTGACAAGTAATCTTCTCTACACAATATAACTTTACCTCTCAATGCTGCATCATAATGCAATCTTTTCAAAGATATTTAAGCAAGAATTAAGAGTCCAGAGTTAAATTCAATTGCCTGTGGAAGAAGTTAACAATTGAATTGTTTTTATTGAGGTGACAAAGGCATTTCTCTAAAAAACTGAGTTCTCACAGGCAAAGGCAATAGAAACTTCTTGTCCTGGTGGTCAGCAAGTTTCTTTTGACATTTCCAAGATACATCCCACTTTGAGAAAGAAGGCAAAGAAAAATGTGCAATTTGGAAAAGAGGAACAAAGAACAGATTATGTGCACTTTATTTTAATTTTACATATTTTACCTCTACTCTTCGTAACCTGAAAGATTTGTTATTTTTATTTTTCTCTTTTTTTCAGGTGAAAAGAGTATAGCTATAAATTTTAAAACATTAACTAACCCAAAATCACATAGTAATACACATACACCTAAACTATCGGCGAAGAGGGAGTTTAAGCCAGGCATGTCAAAACACAATGTCCATGCTTACTTCATTATGTTTTCTTACCTATCAAAGTAACACGTGCTCTTATATGAATGATTAGCTCATTAAATAAAACCTTCTAATATTCCATTAACATAACTGGCATACCATGATCTTAAAGACAACATCAAAACTTACTGAAGCAGAAGCGTTTTGGTGATCTAAACATAAAAATTCCCCCCACCTTCTCCTTTGATCCATTTTCCTTAAGTTCCCATGGAAGTTACCTATTTTCGGTCTATTATATATTGCTGTACCTTGATTGCTCAGATTTGGGCTACTTTTGTCTACCTTTACAAAAACATTCTTGAATAAAGCCTTCCAATCATACTAATTTTTATATCTGCTCTTCCCCCTTTCTAATATATTAACGTTAATTGTTAATTATTTTTGTTTCATTTTGTTTTCATGCCAACATATTTATAGTTTAATATTTTACTACATTCTAATAATACCTGGAGTTTATCTTAGGCAATCATTAAAGATTGAATCTTTCTTGATCTGCTATTTTCATAACCTTAAACCTATCTACAAAATTATTATTTTATTCTGGATTTTGCTATGTTTGTCTTGATCTCTTCACCTTTAAATTTTTAGTCTATAGCTTAATTAATTGAACTTGTAGTGAAGAATACCAATTTTTGCTATTTAAACCTAATGTTTTACCCTTTTGCTTGAGAATTCCCTTCATTTTATATTTAAGCCTCATCACTTTCTGACCTTTTGAAAAGAAATAGCTTCCTTCTTTTAATTACATTGGCCTATATTTCATTTTTTGTTTCTATATAAATTTGCAAATCTTCCACATACCCTGCATAGTTAATGAATTTTACTATTACCAGAGGATTTAAAAATACAGTACATATCAAAATGAACATTAATATACAAGATTTGTCCAGAAAAAGTCCAGCCATTGTTAATATAAGGAGAACAGCTTACACGACATCCATGTAACCTGGCAGTGAAGGAGAGTGGGCTGGAATGCGCATGCGTGAACAACGATGCCTTCACCGTACTAGTGAGTGGAGGTAGTAGATGCTGTTGATGAGCTGTGTGGCCGTCACATTCAAAATGACTGAGCGAGTAGTGACATATTACATGGCTGGATACCTTCTGAACAGACCTCGTGTGTGTGTGTGTGTGTGTGTGTGTGTGTGTGTGTGTGTGTGTGTTGATTTTATTCCTTACTTCATTTTAACATATCTCAACTAGACTCACTTGTAAAGTCAAACATATTTGATGTTCTATTCTTTACAACCTTTGTAAATACTATGTCTCAGAGTTTAGTTACAGTATTTTGCATTTTTGCTGTCTCAAAATAGAGCTAAAATTGCCAACACAGAAAGCCTCTAAATTCTCAATTTTCCCTTTCACACAGGCTCCATATGTCAACAGATTTGGCCCACTCCTCTCCTTATTCATGTCCATGATTATACACCTACAACCCAGGATTTGCGTGTTTTAAACATCTGTGATACTTGAACCCAGAATTGTTTAAATTATTTATTATAAATATATACTAATTAACAATGATGTTCCAAGCCCCGTGCTGCGGGCTGAGCATAAGAATGCCAACCACTACCTAAAGCACTTCCCATCTATCCTCTCATGGCGATGCCCTTTAGCAAGAGATCACCAGAAACAAGCTCCGGGCCACCGTGGAAACGCGAAGCTCACCGCTGCGATGGGGAAAGCATCCCCAACTCAGAGCAGGAGGCAGCATGCTTCCGCATCCTCTCCCTTCTTTTTAAGGACGGCTCTTTTCTCTCTGACCATTACAAAAGAATTCCATGCATATATTTAGGGAGAGGTTACCAGCTCATTTCCTTCTTTACCCCTTCCTTGAAACAGACCAGATACAGCTGTCTCCTTTATGATAAGCTATATCCTCATTTACCACATAACCTCTTTTACGCAGAAAACCCTGTTATGTCTTTCTGTTTTATATCCAAAATATTTTTCTAATTGTACTTTTCACTAGATGTATATTGGAACCACATCTATTACATATCTGGGCAGCCTCCCTGTTTGTCCCCAAAAGAAAAGGAATAAAAGAACTGAGTATAGTGTGGTTATGAAGCTCACATGGGTAAGAAATGACTTAAAAGAAAACCCCTGAGCTCTGTTGTTAACAGTTGTGGAATACATATTATTCTAGGGGTCAGGGGAAGGTAAGGGAGGTAGTTGGCTATAGAGAAGGAATTCTGGGCTTACCATATCTAGAGGAACTGCCCACAGCAGTTCCTGCTGAAGTATTTTTCATGTTAGTTCCATTTTCTTGGGGCCTACACCATCATCCTATTTTCTCTTCCTTTCTCTTATTTTTGTCAGAAGCTGAAAAAGTCTCGGTAGCAAGTAGAATTCCAGTTTTCATGACATGAAGGTATGCAGACACATAAAATATGCACGTGCTAAGCTCTCACAGACTGTGACTCTGAACAGGCACCAAAAGAGAAGGTGAATTAGGAAATCTGATTCTCTGATACATTTTCCAAATCCTCAATCACAGGACACACCTTGCCACTCCAGTTCCGTGGGAGTCCATGCTATGAGACGCCCCGGGATGCTTTGCATTATTGCCTTTTCATAACAGTGGTCCCCAGGCAAATCCACATTAGTCATCCCTATAAAAAAGGGGTTCATCGCCTACTGTCAGTCACCACAGAAGCAATTCTGATAGCACCAGGCTTCATTCGCGTGCTTCGCTGTGGCTGCTGGAGCAGAAGGAAGTTTGAGGGCATGAAGCCTCAGCAGGGTGGTGCTAAGGGAGGAGTATTAATTCAATTCACATGTGTTATTTGTAAAAATAATAGTTATCACAGTCCTTCAGATGGTGACTGAGACACTCCTTTTACTTGTGTCCTGTTTTTACTTTGGATCCCTATTTCTAGCAAGTAACTGAAGGAAGAAGTCACCAAATCATACTCCCTAAGATCTGGACAGCTCTTGCTCCTACTGACTGTAACCTTGTGAGTGGGCGAGGGAATAAGTGCATCGGACCAGAAGGGCCCTCCCGGAGCCTACTGCGAAGGCACGCGGGGGCCTCCAGCCTACGGCTCAAATACCTAGTGCGTAGTTCTCTCCAGTGCTGCCCTCAGAAGGAAATGAGAACATTTGGAATCTGCCTTGCTGCGGTGACAGGGAGGGACATTTTCTCTACACTGTTTGACGAAATGTCTGGTGCTGAAGAATGAAGACAAAGCATTGAGGTATTTGGAAGAAGAATCCCATTAAGGAATATTCCATGCTTAGTGGCAAGGTGAGGGGGAAAAGTCTAGAAAATGGATAAGTTAAGTAAGGACAAAAGTTCTAAAACTTTTGAAATGCCAAAGGGAGAGATGTTGGTAATTCAGTGGATGACATAAACCACAAAGATAGCAAGATAATGAGCCTCTAGGCATGAGAATGTCCTTGCTTTCGGCTTCCCACTTCGCAGATGCTGTGTCTCACTCCTCCCCCTGAGACAGACAACCTCCTCCTGAGGAAAGGCCCACAGTGCGGTGCCTCTCCAGCTTCCTGTATTCCTCATTCCTTCTGACTCGGCAATCTCTACCTTTCAAAATTTAGAAATACAATGACCCACTCTCTCCCTCATGGTTCAGCTTTTTATGTGGGAAATGTCAGTCCTGGGAAATGTCAGTCGTGGGAATGGACCCCAGTATGGGGTCCATTTCATTCCCAACACGAAGGTACTACAAACCTATGCTTGGACCTCACATTCTATCCTCTTGTGGACACAAGGACCCCACATTCAAATAGACTATAGTCCCTGTAAAACAGTCTTATAAGGTCATACACACAGTTGCCCTGGTTCTAAATTGTCTTTATTTCTGTGTTCAGAAATAACCTGCCTAGGATATTACATTTATGAGGATATTGATAGATAAGCTAGAAGGAGCCTGAGGCTTTGGTGATATTGTGGAGTTACCGTGCATGCATCATGGCAAAACAAAGGTAAAGTCACCCAAACTGAAGTATAGGATCCAAGGGGACATTAAGAACAATCCAGTTCGAACTTAACTTATCAATGAGGGAACTGAGGTCCAGAGAAGTTACTTGGTGAAGGTCTTATTGGTAGTAAGGAGTAAATTCAAGGTTGTAATCCAGTTTCCTCATTTTCAGGCCAGAGCTGAGATATAACTTCTCTAAGAGTCTATAAGTCATTGCTGGTGTTTTTCTCACACAGAGGTACTGAAGTTTCTGCACAGCCTTTTCCAGGAACGTGACTTATAGGAAGAAGTCATCTTGTCAGTTCAGAGGGCAAGACATAGGAGAAAAAGCCAGCTTAATAAAGTGGAAAGAAGTGGAGACGAGAATGAAAATTATGTCATTTTATGAAGAGGAGGAGTTTTTTTTCAAGAATTCAAAGATATTCAGGTTGATTTAATAGAAAATTGTCTTTCAAAGAAAGGGCATAATAATATTTGTGTTATTTTGTAAGGAAAGATAATAATGTATTTATTGACTTAAATTAACTGCTTGTAATGCAAGCTACCAGTTTCTCAAAACATAATACTGTTCCAGTAATGCAGTGACAAAGCTGGTACATTTCCACCATAAAGTATTGTTATTTCATTATAGAAATGCTGGTGAGTTTTTCTGAAAAAATTTCTAATATGCCCATCGACTTAGGCAGTTTGACACCGCATGTAAAAATACATCAGTCTTATAGACCATCAAAGAGAATGAGAACATAAACCAGGTATAACAGTGTAGCTGGACTAAAGAAAAGGAGAGAAAAATGTCTTTGATTGCACAGAAATATAGAATGCCCTCACATAAGTGAACTTCACAGTGATCTCACAATTGTATGGGACAATGGATAAAACTCCGCTGGGTGTTATGTTTATTATATAATCCAGAACACCCTGAAATCAAGTGCACACACACCCAAAAATTTTGTGATCACCTCATAACATAGAATATGTCTGGAATGGGGTGCCTTTTTAATAAATACTGTTTAATAAATCAAGTTTCTTACTTAACCATGGGTGCATAGGAAAAGAACCTATAGTTCCTTCCTTGGGAATGAATACACCACATTAATCTGGCTGCTTTTTAAAATTCTAGGTCACCTCTAAGTAATTTTCTATAACAATGTGTTAGTCAAGGTTTAGCTCGAAAAAACAGATGCCATTCTAGGTATTTCAATGCAAGGCAGTAGGCTTCCTACAAGTCAGTGGGTTACAAAAATTTCTGAGGACTAGAGAAATAAAAATGAGATAGGATAGGTGACCAGGGAGGGAAGAGACATGTTCTACGGAAACCAGAAACTGTAGCAAGCTACCACCACTGCAGGAGACAGCATGCGGAAGCCGTTTTTATCTCCTGCTGCTACAGGGAATGCTCCTCAGGAGGGTGCTCAGGCCAGCTGCTGTGCAGCTGTGAAAGCTCTAAGAAGTCCTAACCCCTTTTCACCTCCCAGCCTCAGACAGGACAGCTCCCACTGGCAGGACTGACCATTGGCCCCTGCTAGCAATGGAATCTGGGTTCTAGCAACTGTGGAGGTCATTTACCTATTTGTACGGCACACGTTTTTATATAGAGAGTAGTGAGAAAAATAGACACTGTTATAAAAAACTCATTCTCTATGGGAAAAAGATAATTATAAAAACAATACAGGTAAACATATGTATATATACACATACCACATTACATACTTTATATAAAAATCATATTAAAATAATATTTTATTTATACTTTGTATTTAATATACTTTATTATTGTATATTGTATATTATATGTCAAGCACTATTCTAAATCATGTAACTGTTTCAACTAATTTAATTCTCAAAAAACCAATTTGTGATAAGCCCTATTATCCTTTCCATTTTACAGATGAGGAAACTGAAGCATAAAGAAGTAAATAAAACTTGCCCAAGTTCACACAGCTAGTACTAAGCAAAACTGAGATCAGTGGATATCTTTTTCTCCTCAAGATAAAAAATGAATGACAGCCTTTGGGCTCCAAGAGAGAGAGGCTTGCGGTAAGTGCTAAGGCGCATAAGTACAAGGGGCTAGCAGGGCTCATGCTTAACCCAACCGGAGGAGAAAAGAGGCCAGGGAGGCCTGCCCTGCATTTGGAAAGCAGCAGCATTGTTAGGGGAGAAAAGGGATTTGATTAAAGACAGAGGCTTCATCCCTGAGGAATTCGTAGTTCACAAAGGGTGCCAGGAGTGAATTCAGAAGTTGGAACATAGATAATGTGATTGGTAGACACACTTGCTCTGAGAGCATACAAGTAGGAGCAGATAAGGGATGGACTGGACTGGTGGCAGAAGACAGAAGCAGATGGTAAACAGGCGACTGGCGAGGCGTCAGAGAGAAATGTGGAGGGAACAGACTTAGTTCTAACTATAGCACATCTGGGAGAAAACAAAGACAAAATGACTGGTGAGGCCTCAAAACTCATACCGAAATGAAGCCCATTAATTGAGGAAATCACTTGATCGTAAATCTGTGTGCTAACTATGATTTTCAACAAAATATTTGCCAGGAAGTAATTTTACTACAAAAACTTATAAACTCACTAAAGATTGACCGAGAGAATTAAATTTTTTTTCTGCTATTAATGCCATTAGCTGGCAGCTAATGAGATTAGAGAATATAATATAATCAAGTTCTTCGTAAGCATCCTGAACTCGCATTCTGTAAAGCAACTTCAAAACAATGTTTGACTGACTCACTGTGGCCTCTCTTCACTCAGTTAAGGAACTTTATTTGTCCAGTGTAGAAAAACAAACTTTTCTGCTCTTTCTTACTCAAAAGTTTTATTTATCCAATCGAATTTGTTGACCACAGACATGTAAGCAATTGTACATGACCTCCTCTTGGGTTTTCATTGGCAGAACCTGAGATAAAACCCATGGAGACAACGCAGGCAGCATTGTTTCTGGGGCACTTTCTCCTTGCTTGCTTTCAGCTTTATTTCTGCATGGCTTCACTGTCTCTCTAGCTTAAAGACTGTAGATTTATTTGTTCTGTTTTGCTTTAGCTTTGCTTTTGGTTTTGCTTTAGTTTTTTTGTTAAAAGTCAGCAGCAAGGCATATTAGCAAAAGTTCAGCACCATGAAGGCATAAACAACCATGATGTATAATTTCATGGATCTGATTATAACAGTGGAAATTGGAAGGAAGAGATAAATTGGTGTGCATTTGCTTCCAGCATTGGGAAAGTTTCCAAAAAAAAAAAAAAGCAGACAGGCCAAATGTGAAAGGCGAAAGAGTAGGGACAGAGAGGAAATGGGAAGCAATCCAGGCCAAGCACTGAGGGCCTTGAAGAAGTTTTAGCTCTCAAATGTGCATGTTTATTTCCTGTTAATAGTGGGAGATCTTGGATACTTCTCGATGGAAGCATAAACGCAGCACCACACCGCTCCCCCGGACCGGCCCCCTCTGCAGCTTCCTATGCGAGAGAAAGCAGTCACCATTCCCCGAGCTATATTTGGAAGCCATGGAGACCTCACTGTCAATCCCTTCAGACAGTTACCGAGTCCTAGTATGCATCTGTAAGGACTCTTATTCTATCCTTTATTTCTCCTATTTCCATTCCCAAAACCAATACTCGAAGTCAAGTCCTTAGTCTCTTTTACCAAACTTTTAACTAATCCCCCAGACTCTAAAGTCTCCCAGGCTAATCCAGCCTACACAACGTTAATACATGATTTCCCACAAATCACTTCACTGACCATGTCACTGTCCTGCTCAGAACCTTTAGATGTTTTCCTTTCACCTGACCTGTTAAATACTAACTTCTCTGCTTGCGTTTAAAGCCTCACGCAACATGACTCAGACTCACTTGTCCAAGCTTTATTCTGACGGTTTCACTTTATAAACTCAATGACACATTACAAATGAAATAATTCAAACCATTCTCTCCTGCTGAAATATTTCCTCTATAGTTCTCTGGAAAGTATGCCCCCATCGGTGAAGGTCTGTGAAGAATGCCAACCGCTCCACAACGTCTTCCCTCCTCTGAGCTCCATAGCACTTTGTATGAATACCTGTCATGGCACTTACTCCATTCTATCCTATTTTTTATTTATGTTTGTGTCTGTCACTTTTCCCACTAGGTTTAATTAGGTGAAATCATGAGGATATGTTTAAGAATATGACTTTAAATCTTCTGCTCCTTAATGCCTATGTGGCCATGAGCAAATTATTGGACTTCTTTAAGACGCAGTTTCCTCACCTGTAAAATGGAGTGGTAACATATTTACCTCATACAACTATTATGAAGATTAAAGAAGTTAATAAATGTAAAACACATGAAAGGGTGCTGGTACATTATAAGTACTCAAAAGTGATTAATTAGTTTTGGTATTTTTTTATCTTTACAACCTTCACACCACCAGAAGAATAGCCTCGTATGCAGCAAATGTTAGACATTGCACCTGGGAGCCCAGGCCAGTGTCCACCAACCTGTGGCACATGGGGCCAGGGATTCTTTGCTCCTGATGCAAAAGCCATATAAATTTTCTGGGAAAGACTGGAAAGGGAATGCTATTTGTTTTTATATTATGTATATTTTGTTGTGGTCTGTTGATTGATTCCCTGTTTCACTAGAGTGACACCTCAATAGTTTGATATTGTGCCCTGACCAGTGTGGCTCAGTTGGTTGGGCATCACCCTGCAAAGTAAAAGGTCGCCGGTTCAATTCCGGGTCAGGGCACATGCCTGGGTTGTGGGTTCAGTTGCCAGCCAGGAGGTGTACCGAGGCAACCAATTGATGGCTCCCTCACACATCATTGCCTTCATCCCTCTCTTTCTCCTTCCTTTCCCCTCTTTTTCTAAAAAAAAAAAAAAAAAGTAAATAAAATCTTTTAAAAATAGTTTGATATTGTGTTAGTTAATTTTTAAAAGCTCCAAGGTCTATAGATTTATTTCTATATGAATTGGTTATTTGTATAAAGTACATTCTTAAAATAAAATAATAATAGACATTTTAAGAGGAAGAGGAGAGACGGTGTCATTGAATTAATAAAATGAGAAGGAAAGAAAGAAGGGAAGAAGGGAGGGAAGGAGGGAGGGAAAAACTAAAATGAAGAAAAAAGAAGTTACAGTGAAATTTTTGTTAATGCTAAATAAAGACAAATAAGTTTATTTGTATTGCAAAAGAGGCTTCCAACAAATCCAACCTCATTGTGCTCAAGTCCTAAGGTAATTTTTCAATGTAATGCAAAATGTAGTATTTCACATTAACATGATGCATTATTTATACTAAGGGCATTCACATTCACTATTTCAACGCATAGAACAGAAAGTCACTGGGTAAGTCTACTGGGGGGAGAGAGAAAGAGAGAGAAAGAGAATGAACACAATGTAGTCCTTCAACCGCACAAATTCTCTAATCTATTTCATTGCCATGCTCCGAGGTTGTGTAAGCAGATGACGTTTCACAGCTCTGCAGGTGAAAACATGGTAATATGTTCAGAACAAATAACACTCTTCTTATTAAAAGTCTCTTGGGCAATTTAAGATGTATATAAATAAACAAGTGTCTTTCTCAAAGACACATTTCACAATGTGTGGGCATAGCCGCATATAAAAACCCTGCTTCCAATCAGTGTTTAAAATGGCAACAGTAAATCAGAATTATTGGAACTGCTGGGGTCAAGTAACAATTTGAAAAGCTATGTATGCTGAAGAAATTGAACATGATTGTTATCAAAGGGAACATTAATACAACCAGAAAACCCTGAAAGATGAACTAACCACAACAATGGGGAAGAACAGAAGAATTTTGTCAATGTTAACAAAGAGATCTTAATAATTTTTTGCTGCGACCACAGAAGTAAATCTAGAGTAAACTCATCTATCTTTTTAGAACTTTTCTGTATAATATGATTATCTTAAACTGAGAGGAAGTAATATAAGAGCTTTGACTTTGGCCCTAGTTTTTATCTTACCAGGCTATTTCTCTCTGCTGTGTGAATGTTTAGAGACACAACAGCCTCAAAAGTAAACTAATCATCCGCACTCTTCCTCACCCCAAACCTGCTACGTTCTACCTTCTGCCTGGAATTCCCCCTTCTACTTCATGCCTATCCCCAACTATCTGCCTCTCCATCATGCATCTAGAAATTTCTTCTCCCCTCTCAGGTTTTGATCAAGACACATGTCTTCCTTTACTACCCCTGAATCCATTAACTTCTTTCCCTGCAAACCCCAAGCATGTTTCAAGAAATTAAATGGCCCATCAGATTTTGTGGCAATTTTTCCTTCAATTTCAGTCCCAAATGTAGGTCGCCCAGGAAAACTATTCTGAATCCTGATTCAGATGCCACTCCTCAGCACTGTACACATCCTTATCACAGCATTACCATATTGTACTGAAGTGATTGATTTGCTTGTAATCATTAGATTATAGACACGATTCTGTTTCCAAAACTGGATCACATTCCATTCTGTATCTGTAGCATCTAAACTAGTGTATGTCCTACAGTGTGCTGAGAAAGTGGCTAAATAAATACCTATTTCTCTGCCATAATTAATTACTACCTTTCTTTTTTGAGTAAGGCAGTAAATAGGGGAAACTGTCAATTCTGCATTGTTAGCCTCTTTGCAATGACAATTACCTTTTGTTAGTCATCTCTATTGCCTTTGCCCATGATAATAATAGAAATTATTGTATAACTGAAAGAAGCCTCAAAAATTATCTGAAACAAGCCCTTTGTACAAAAGCACAAAGATAATATGTCAGTGACTCAGGGACACTGAAAACTCTACATGTTCAAAACCAGACTCTGCTTTCTTTCTTCTAATGCACTTCTACTTTCTTATGTAGCTGGTATAGTAGACATGTTTTAGAATACCTGCTTGTGATTGGTATAAAGTTAATGTGTTAATCAATGTGTCAATTTGTCTAGGTTATAGGCCTCTGTAACTCAAACATTAATCCTGGTGTTGTTATGAAAGCATTTTGTACATGTAATTAACATCACCATCAGATGACTTTTAAATAAAAGAGTTTATTCTTGATAATCTGAGTAGGCTTCATCTAATCAGTTGGAAGACCTGAAGAGCAAAACCAAGGTTTCTCTGAGGAAGAGGAAATGCCACTTGTAGTCTGCAGCAAGAGCTCATAGCTTTTTATAGCTTGCCCTTCCCGATGGCCTGCTCTATGGATTTCAAACTTGCCTTGCCTCAGAACAGCATAAGCTGGTTTCTTGCAGTCGATAGACGATAGATAGACAGATAGACAGACAGACAGAAAGAATCCTAATGGACACTTCGAAAGGCACAATCAAGAGCATAGAGGTAAAATCTGATCTCACCATTGAAAAAGTCCTCTGAAGGATAAGGAAATTACTGCTTAGATGAGCATGTTTGCCTTTATAATAGTAACTGTAAATAAAACAACACCAACAATGGGTGGGAGTGACTCTGCAACATACACATACAAATGACCCAGACAGAGTCATTTTATTTATTGATTTTTATTGACTTTATTGGGGGGTGACATTGGTTAATAAGATTATATAGATTTCAGGGGTACAACTCTCTAATACATTGTCTATATATTGTACAGTCAGTTTAAGCACAGCCAACCCCAAGAAGAACAAATCCATATTACAACAGCACTGGTAATCTAAGTTTTTTTTTCTCTTCTTGCCTCTATTTCTTTAACACCCTCTCCACCTCCTGAAGAGTCTGTAATTGCAGCCAGTAAGTAGGAATGGTGCTAGCTGAAAAATAAAAATTTCTGTACCTTTTTCTCCTAAAGGAGAATGCCAACCTACAAGAGAGTCCAGATTAAAGAAAGTATGGAAAGTTTTACTGTTGAATAAGTTTGTAGGTCTGAATTATTACAATTATTGAATTAAGATGGTGTTTGCAACTTAAAGTGACTATAAGTTTTTTTATACCTATTGGGTTTCAGAAGAATACAACAGTGAAGGAGGAGTTGGGGAGAAAGAAGGAACAAATCCAAGTGATTTATGAATGCAGCATTTCACTAAATAACCTCAAGTCTTAAGTGTAATGCATAAATATATAATCATGTACATAATAAATCTGAGGGGACATTTTGCTGAAGAGCAAACCAGGTATATGCATGGTCTTAAGTGTATCCCACAGATGGCTTATTAAATTACAAGGGATAGATAGCAACTATAGAATAGAGAACATGGACAACACCCTGACTCGGTGATTAAAACTGACATTACCAGTGATGGCTAGATGGCCCACGTGCACCTCCGAATGGGAAACTCTGAGAAGGACCCATCATCTATGTACTATCCTGGCCCGGAATGCATAATCTGAACGTACTGAAAAAGAAACAGCAGACAAACCCAAACTGAGAAACATTCTATTGTTTTAAAAGACTATATTTTTATTTTCTTAATTTTATTATGATTGCATGTTAAAATGATAGCATTTTGGGTCCACTGAATTTGATTAAATATATCACCGAAATTAATTTCACCTGTTGCATTTTACTTTTTATATTGTGGCTACTAGAAAATTTAAGTATTTTTTAATGCCATTGTCATGAAAACCAGAGAAAACTAAAAAAATTTACAGAAAAGTAAAGAGACATAACTAAATAACGTTCTTATTTCTATATTGGATCCTACATTGAAAGGGGAAAAATGTGCAATAGAGGTCATTATTGCATCAATTGACAGTATCGGAATATATGTGGTAGGTTTGGTAGACGCAATATAGTAACATTAAATTTACTGAGAGTGATAAATACACTGTACATTTGAGAAATGTCCTGGGGCTAAATAAGCCTGTACTGATGATAAATGTGAAAACTATGCTGGGGATATAGTTTATATATTCACCGAAGAACTTAAGATTAAAGGGTCATAATGTATGCATCTGAATATCAAATGGTTCAAAAATAGTATACAGATTGTATAGACGGAGAAAGCAAATGATAAAAGCAAACGGCATAAAATGTTAATAATGAGTGAACCTGAGTAAATAGTATGTGGGTGTTCTTTGTTCTATTGTTATTCTTGTACTTCTTCTGTAGCATTAGGATTTTTTTTCCAAATTAAGTGCTTTTTAAAGGTTTCCTTGTTCATTCTTCGATAATGTTTTAGAGTAAAGCATTTTGATAGGACCACCATGCTATTAAAGTAAGCTCAAGGCTAAGAATTTAACTTAAAATCAAAGTGTTCTGATTTGGAAACTCTCCAACCTTCCCTATTAGAGTAAATAATTCAACCAATGGAGCAGAACTATGTAGGGGCAATGGTGATTCTGGGGATGCTATTTAGCTAGTTATTGAAAGCTATCTTCCCATCTATGTGTACTCTATTTACTCTCTCAACTTACAAAAATATAAATACAACTCTGTTCATGTCAGGATTTTGAATGTGTAACAATGAAAGGGAGTGGAATCTAGATTAACTTTACACTAGCTAAGTATACCTAGTAACATTCAAATTCAATTTCTAAAGTATCACCCAGAGAGGCTGTGAAATCTCAATTTGCATGCATCTGTTTTTTCACTTATTAAAACAAAAGATTGAATAACATTGCCAATAAGGCCTTTTGAATTAAATGCCTAAGGAATTTAAGAGAGACCAGACTCAGAGGAGAGGGAGAACAGGGTGGACAAAAACACAGACGTATACCCACATGAAAGAGACAAAGGGAAAATACATTCTTGAAAACATTAAGCAATGACCTAAAAAATATGTAGTTCCACTTTTCTTCTTCCCTTTGCATAATATTTATGGAAAATGTAATATCTTAACAATGCAGATCTAATTGTGCCTTTTAATCTTGTTTTTGGGGGACTGTGGAATTCAGGAAACATAGGAAGTAATCGATAGCTTCAGTAAGTATGCAAAAGAATAGCACAAACTTGAGAAAAAATTTTGCTTTAGAAGTTTTGAAAACTTACTCTAAGTCCTATGATGCTAAGCTGATAAATTTGCTTTCTTTTATCATAAGAATACAATTATAGTTACTTGTATTACAAAGACACACAACAAAAAGGTCTCACCAGAAGTTTTCATTTCTTTCTGGCCAGTGATGACCAGACATCATTTTATGACATCAACAAAGTACCCTATAAATTCACAGTTTAACTATTAATAGCCACAATACTTTTAATATCAACATATAAAGAAAATACAGTGAATCAAACAAAATAAACTTAAGGGAACATCTTTATTAACTTTAAATACCTTCATGTAATGTTAGAAAATAACAAGAAAAGTGTATGTCCACCAGAAAAAGAGAAATGAAGTATATGAGTAAAAACAAAAGATATCAATAAAATCCAAAAGAATGGATGGAGGCATGAAAACTAACCTAAAACAGTGGAGAACTATGAAAATTAATTGCCTATGGGCAGGTAGGAATAGTAAATGAAAAATATGCAAAATGAGTCCATTTTTAAATAAAACATTGCAGGCACCAAATATCTTAGAAAGCCAAAGTTCAAGTGAAACTGACAAAAGAAAGAATGGTTAAGGGGTTAAGTAAGGGACACTAAGACCCCCTCTTGACCTAAGCAGAAAGATGACTAATGGATAGCAGTTACAGATAAATGAGAGGCAAAGATGGGGTTTACATGTTAAATCTGCATAATAACTGATAAGACCCCCATCTACTAGAAACCCAATATCCCAACTAAGAATATTTCACAAGGAAAAGATTGAAGGAATTACCAGCAGTGAGTGACCTGCCCAAGAAAGAAAATCTGACTTTAGAGGACTTCAACAAATTGTCCAGGATCTCACCTACTTGCTCTGTAATGAAGATCACCATCGACAAATTCCTCCCATACACACAGAGCTTCTGACCCACTTTTTGATTTATTTTTTAAATATGGAAGAAAGCCTCTTCCTCTGCCTGTAAGCAGCCTGAGGTGACCGCTAAAAATGGTTCACTATCCACTTGATCCAGAAAGTCCCATGAAATCAAGCAAATCAAGAGATTCAAGTCTTTGTGTTCACTTTAAGAAAACTTATGAGACCGCACAGACCATCAAAGGCATGCATATCCAAAAAGCCTTCGAGGATCTGAGGGGTGCCACTTTATAGAAGCAAAATGTGTCATTCCACCATAACGGTGATGGAGCCGGTAGGTGTGTCCAGGACAGTGAGGCTAAACAGAGGTTGATGGCCCAGAAAGAGTGCTCGATTTTTGCTGCACATACTTCAAAATACAGAGAGTAATGCTATACTTAAGGGTTTAAATGTAGATTTTCTGGTCATTGAGCATATCCGGGTGATTTACAGACCTCAAGGGCGCATTAACCAACATGTGAGCTCTCCCTGCCACATCAAAATGAACTTACTGAAAAAAAGCAAATTGTTCCTAAACCAGAAGAGGAGTTTACACAGAAGAAAATGATCTCCCAGAAGTAACTGAAAAAACAAAAACTTTTGGCCCGGAATTAAAGTCATCATAAAATAAATGCTAGCAAAAGTAAAAACAAAAATATAAAATAAAAGAAAAATAAAAGAAAGCTTAAAATGACTGACTCTGAGGCAACTAGAAATTTGAGGAGAACCTCTTATATGAAAGACATAGATAACACAAAACACTATTTTTAGGGGAAAAGGTGATAGGAGAGAAACAGAGACAATGCAGAGAACAGAAAAAAATTTGAAAGAAATATAACTAATATTTTCTGAGAGATAAGCAAAGGCATTGCACCCATGAAATAAATACACAAAACAAAAATTCAAAATTCTTAGAATTTAAAAATATGATAAAAAATAAGCCAAATTTAAAAGTTCATTGAAGAATTAAAAGATAACATTGAACAAATCTTCCAGAAAAGTTTGGAAATAGAAAAGACAAATAAGGAAGTTAGGGAATCAATCAGTGAGCTCTAGCATCCCACAAATAAGATGTCCAGAAAAAGTGAAAAGATAAAATGAAAAAGATGAAGTTTTGCAATAATTTACTCAAGGAAATCACTAAAGACATGTATTGAAAGGCCCCACAAAGTACCCTGCAACATGAATTTAAAAGAGACATATCAAGTTACTTCTATGTGAAAAGAACACTAGGAACGAATATAGAATCTTAAACCTTCCAGAGAGTAAAAAAGAAACAAGAGACAAAGCACATACAAGGGAACGGGGATCAGAATGGTATCAGGTAGGATGAAATGGAAATTGAAAAAAATGTAGCAATTCCTATAAAAATTGTTAATAAAGTGAGATCTAAATGAAACTTCTCTCCCTAACTCAATTATCAACCGTGGTTGAGTGTAGAATGAGGACATCTTCAGACATGTAAGATCTCAAAATTTTATCTTCTGGGCACCAAGAAACAAAATTCAATATAAAAGATTTCAAGGACGATGGAGAAGGTAGGCATTATGATGTCAGAAGTACTGCGGTTTTCAAGAGCAACTAGTGCTGATTGGAACTGGTAACAGACTGATAGGTGATGGTTATTTGACACTAAAGATTATCTAATGTTTTGGATATCAGATGTGTTATTAGTGTTAAGTACAGAATTAATTAAATAAATGCCTCTAAACCATAATTACTAATTCTCTGCAAATGGCAAAACAAAACACATTGTTAAAAAATGGAACAACAGTGACATCACACATAATATTATATGACACAGCTAAAGTTAATATTTATTTGGTCCTAATAATCTGATTAAAATCTGATTACTTTTTTAAAAATTGTGCAGATGATCAAAGGGAAAGAGGGCTAAATCCTTATCTTCCTTACCGAGGAATCAATGAGTAATGTCCAAAACTTAAAAATCAAAAAACAGTAGCATATGCATATTATTTAGAAATCAAAAGATGAGTAACAGAAGAAATAGCAAAAAAAAAAACAAAAAACCCTGAAGTAATTGACAATGAAAAGGCAGAATTCAGGGTTTACAAGAGAGGTCCTCTTGTTTTCGGTATAAGCCCACTGAGTTTTAAAAGCTATGTGCACTCACCACATACATATTTAACATAAATAAAAGGAAGTTAACTAAGAAGAATAAATGAAAAATTGCTTTAACACATTTAGTGGAACTTTAAAATTAATTTTTATTTCATTAAATATGATTGTTCCTCCCTACATTTGAACATTCGTATATTATATATACATAGAGCCTTCAATCTTATACAACTCTGGCACCAACACTTCAGCTTCCCGAGAATCCATACTGCACACATTCAGAAGCATTATTTTAAATCTTAAATGTCAGCTCAGTGGGGTCTAACTAAAAAGAAGCTATAGGGGTTGCTCACAGGAAAAGAGTTATGAAACACAGTTTCTTATTTTTGTGATTAATAAAGTATATTATAAATGTGATACTTCCTGGGGAGAGGGTAATATAACAAAATCTATAGTAATAAAGGTGATGATTTTTGGAGTGATCGTGAAACACGTAAACCCTTAAAATCAACCCAATCTTTTTCCATCCCTCTTCTATGAATAAGGGAGAGTAGCTCCAAAACAAACAAACAAAAAATACACCCAAGGTGTTTTTTATTTTCTTTATGCAAAGAACAAACCTGAAAAATTACCTGCTCTGTAGAGAAGCTAATTGTGTGTTATGTTGCTAAGGCATTTAATACTTAGAATAGGCAACACCATGTTAGTTAATCTCCTTGGAAAAACAGGGTACAAACAGTTTAAGACTAAACTTCACCTTCTTTTTCAAATTTACTGTATAAGAACATATCCATCCAAATGAAAAAACAACATATCTCATTCTGCCATGCCTATCAGAAACTATAGGCCCAGAATTAAGATTTTCAGCCCAGAAAATACAAATGCATTTCTTAAAGATTTTATTTATTAATTTTTAGAGAGAGAGGAAGAGAGGGAGAAAGAGAGAGGGAGAAACATCAATGTGTGGTTGCCTCTTATAGGCTCTAACTGGGAGCCTGGCTTGTAACTCAAGCATGTGCCCTGACTGGGAATCGAACCTATGATCCTTTAGTTCACAGGCTGGCACTCAATCCCCTGAGCCACACCAACCAGGGCTACAAATGCATTTTGTATTGAGAAGATATGTCTCAAGAATTTTTTGCATTGAGGATTACCCTGTAATTAGATTAAAGGTACAAATGTCTAAATCACATTTTAGGGTCTCAAAAAAAGAAAACTTTATTTGTATTTTTTATTGACCTTTTACAAAGTTACCATTAAAAAAGCTCTTACTTAAACACTCTCTTCATGCCAACAATTGTGGCCAAGCCAATGCCAATTCAACAAAGATAAACAAGACTTTTTATCCATGCTTAAAAAGATTTCAGTCGGCTAAGAAAGAAAAATGGAGACCCATAATTGCATACAATGAAACACTACTGCAATTAAATGAGCAAATTGTGGCTACATATAACATGAATAAACCTTGGGAACATAATATTAAGTTGCAGAAGATTAACACAGTATGATTCCATTTATAAAAGACTCTAAAATATGCAAAACTGAAAAGCCTCTTGTTTAGGGATAAAACATAATTGACAAATTATAAAGATAAACATAAAATGCAGAAGTTATTTCTTCTGCTCACAGCCAAAAACTCTATCATTTTCCCCCCCTCAACAATCTACCATGTCTACGCACCGAATCTAACAGATTTCTATCACCTTGGTCAGAAATGCTCCTACTGCTTCAAAAGAGTAGCAGTTTTACTTCGTTTAAGTTGAACAGAGGATATAATGATATACAATGGTGTTTGATGGAGTATTTTCTTTATGTCTTTCAAATGTTTTATAAATATTCTATAAATAATTTAAAAATTAGTGATAAAAATGTGAAATGAAATGATTGGGAAATGGTGTGCAATCTGAAATGAAAATGCAGGGCCACTCCCCACAGATGATATTTTCTTTCATAGGTAAATAGTTTCAACCTATTGACTCTTTTTATTTTATTTTTTAATTGAATTTATTAGGGCAACACTGGTTCACAAAATTATACAGGTTTCAGGTGCACGATTCCACAACACATGATCTGTACACTGTATTGTATTCACCACCCTAAGTGAAATCTCTTCCCATCACCATATATACCCCCTGTGCCCTCCCCACCCTCCCCCTCCCGGAGCAGTCCCCACTGTGTTGTCCTCGTCCGTGACTCTTGCATCCTCTTCTTAGGGCACACAGGTCCTTACCTCCTCTCCAGCTTTATGAGCGGCTTCGAACCACTAATCACCCTCAGGATTCCCAGTTGTGGCCCATTTAACAGGTCAGTGCCCCCTCTGAAGTGGAATAAAATATCTCTGGAAACTTGAGTGCCTGAAAAAAAAGATAATCAGTTCTTTTAATTAAACCCAAAGTATGTGATGCCTCAAATGAAAACAAACAAAAAAAATTCTCAGGTCTTATAGATTCAACCTGTAATGATCAAAGCTAGCTTGACAACATAATTCTTCCCATTGATAAGTGCTGGCAATTAAGTTTAATGTAAAATATGAGTTTGAAGTAGTTTCTCAATTAGATTTAAGCCTCCTGATGCTTTTATCTGCCTTTTGAGCATAACTTGTCTCCATTTACCAGGATTTAAAAATGAAATGAAAAATAGCTTTCCAAAAGGACTGCTGAATGAAATTAATATTCATGAAAATTACTATGAAATGTCACTCTTGTTCTTAGTCTGTGGATCCAACACCTGTGAAAGCCTTACAGTTCTCATAGGCAGACACTCTGCAGTAAATACTTTCTGTTACTAAAAATGGTTCCTCAAATCAAACCAAAGCTATTTTGTAGTAAAATGATTCCAAAGAAACCCAAGAGAGAAAGTTTAGAGCAACTCAGACCCCCGAAACGAACACAGTGCAAGTAATTTGTTGATTGCCAATTTGACCCTATCAAAAAAACAAAAACTGAAGAACATATCTGTGCCACACAAAATCCAATTAAGAACTACTGTGTTATATGTACATGCTATATGTGATATACTGGGCTTCAAGAATGAAACTGAGACCTCATTACAAAGAAAAGTGGTTGGATGTTTAAAGTCTCAAGTCCTTGAAATGTCAGCGATAATTTTATACCATGTATCCTCAGACTATGGAAAGATATCATTCTGTAAGTAGCATTAATGTTTGTGGGTGAATTAAACTCATTCTGCCCCACTGACTTTAGTACATAGCCTCTTCTTACTGTTCATTCACGTGCTTATATGGGCACAATCGATTCTTCCTGCAGATCATAATGAAGATTGCCAGAGTTTAGAAAGTTTTCTTGAAAAAAAATCAGTGCAAATATAGTACGAAGCAAAACAAGGTTTGTCTGTTGACTTGAATATATTTAGAAGCATAGGAAATGTTTAAACCATAACACATCTCAAATAAAACCATAGATCTGTATTTTAAAATGCACCTTTTAAAAATGATATAAGACTAAAAAATGAAAATTGCTAAGGACATGTTCCATACTATACTGCTTTGTAGTTATCTCCAGTTAAAATTTTCTATTCGATTTTTTCAAAATCCAAACAGAACTATGGCTATGATATTTTCAAAGTCTAATTTCTTTAGTGGTCTATTCTTCTGTTTTACATCGAACTATTTATTAGGTAACTAGCTTATTTAATAAGCAACCAGATTTGCAGAAAGGAGGGCTTAAAAATACCCATTTATAAAATGTTTGCTAGAGCAACAAAATGAGCTGAAAATTTGGGCAGTTTCTGTTGTGGTGTTGAGTGTGTCTGTAGTAAGGAAATAATACAAGTGCAAGTTTAGCATAGGCTGGAGGATGAGCGAGGAAGAAGGGTCCCGGGCTGGACATCGTTTGGGGTGTCATCAGGTCCGGCGTGCCGGGGCTCCGTGCCATTGTGGATAAATGAGCCATTGCCACATCAGGCTCTGCAGTCAAGAAACATCACAAGCCCACCCTCTTCATGGCTTAATACTGTAAATAAACATTTCATAGGCAGCCTGAGGGGACAGGCCCCCAAGTTAACATGCAGGGAGCAGGTACAGAACAGAATGGAGGATACAACCTTCTTAAGGGACAGCTCATAACACTGATCCCAATAATGTGGATTTCAAGGCCCTCTGTCATCTGACCCTAGTCTAAATCATCTGTCCTGTTAGATGTGCTATATGGCCTATGATCCATTCTGATAAACTGTCACACTACACATGACCACAAACCCTGAGCTGTCCAGGCTTAGTAGTAAGAACAATTGAAACAGTGTGAGTTCAACCATGTAAAATACACATGTAGACAACAAACCATGAAAGGAAGCATACTAAATGTTAAAAAGTGGTCGCTTTGCAGAGATACTCTGGGGATTTTTGCTAAATATTGTTAAAAGAGCATGCATTGTGTTTCCTTTGCGAGTAGAAAGCATTATTATTTGCATGTCTTCCTCTGAATATAGAAATATGTTTTTCTTTCTGCCCACACATTCAAGCATTTCATCTTTTTTCAATAGAGTAAAATACAGCATAAAGGACAAACAACTAAACTTTCTACTTTCAGTTTTTCATTTAACTAAAATCATCCTTGTTATTTCTGGCATAAAATCATACAGCAAGAATTATATATTTTTTTCTAAGTGCAAATTGTGGTGATGGTGGCAGTGGCTGGGGGTGGGACAGAATCACCTCTTAATAGGAAAATTTTGTTTTATTTTGTTTTGTTTTTATTTTTTGCCTGCTTCACTAAGAATTGAATCAGATGCTCTAAGACCCCATCTGGCAGTAAAATTCTGTGATTCGATGTTTATTTCTGTGTTTAATCTCAGTTACCAATTTCGCTTGAGACTTTGCATGTATTTGAATATTTCTACTTGCGGGTCTGTCTTTGATTCAACATTTTCCATAAATTTTGCCCAAACTCTAGTAAAACTGACTTAGTTCAACTCTTAAAATGTGTTAAAAGTCAGCTAGTAAAATTGTCTGACACTTAATAGCATTATGTTTAGTGGTACAGAATTATATTAACTTGTCTT
The DNA here is from genome assembly GCA_004026545.1 of Mormoops blainvillei. Classification (NCBI taxonomy): domain Eukaryota; kingdom Metazoa; phylum Chordata; class Mammalia; order Chiroptera; family Mormoopidae; genus Mormoops; species Mormoops blainvillei. Next base: position 3,657 of record PVJD01005657.1, on the reverse strand, counting down.
CCACTCTGAAATTTTCCTGTTTAATATTTTTTTCATTTCTCTATAGGAACAGTTCCCTGACATTGTGCTGAGTGACAGGCTTTAGAGTTGTATGCCTTCACATTGTTCAATTTTTTGACAAATTTATGAGAAAATTCCTTTTTTACTGGGGCAAATGTGTAAAGCATTCTTTGAAATATGTAGATGCTGTAGAGTTTATAGCTTTTGGATAAACATGTACCCACCCATAATGCACTTATTTATTTAGAATTTATTAAAGAAAATACATGAATATCTAGAGCACAGTTTAACAATCTCCTCAGCATCTCAGAGGACAACCACTAGACTGAGGATGCAGAGGTAGCAGAATATTATAAAATGGGCAGGATTAAAGCAGCTAATCTCCTCTGGGCTCTGTTCCCCCGTTCTCCTCAGAGAAAGTAAGCCACCACGAAGTGATGCTTCCTCATGTTAAGAATGTATTTGTCTTTCACATCCAAATGATATATTCTCATAAAAACCAACAGAAATCATTTCAAAATTTATTCATCTATTTTTGTTCTCCTAATGACAAGATGTACACTTGGATATAAATTCCACAAAGGTCACCACCTACTGGCCTTATGCTGCCTGGTATCCCTCATGATGAGCTCAGTACCTGGGTAGAGTTTGAATTAAAAAATAAATGAGTAAGTGAATGAATGGATGCAAAAAAAATAAGTGAATGATAGAATATTAGATCTAGAAGGGGTCTTAAAGGTCAAAATCCTCATAAAAGTTTTAGGTAAATCCCACAAAGAAATATTAAAGCAGGAATCAAAGCTGTGACCTCTCGGTGTCTTTTCTTCTCTGCTATACTGATCTTGCCTGCCTCTTATCATTTTTAACTTTATCTCAGTTCTTGAGGGTACATATAATAGAAACATACATGTTTGCTTTCAAAACCACGGAGAGAAAAAGAATGTTGAATTATCTAGCTGAATTTTTTTACTTTAATATTTGCCGAGGGGTTTTTTTGGAACTAGCACAGTGCAATAACAAGAGATAATATTTAAACTGAGACATAAAAAAAATGAGAAAGAGGAAAAGGAAGAGTTGAAGTACATACTGATGGCTTGAGTCAGGAAAAAAAAGAAAAGATAAAGAAAAAAGCTTGTACATATAAGAAACTGAGAGATATTTGAATGTCACAAGCCAAATGAGAGAGAAAGATGAGATGAGGCAGTGAAGTGGCCCTCAGGTAAGTCCTGCAGGGCCTCATGGGAGCAGGAGGGACTCTGAACATTGTTTTGAGCAAATACAGAGTCTAAATGCCCATAGGAGGCAAGCGGATCAGACTGTTTTCACATGATGTCCAGGACTGATAAGAATAAAGTAAAGTTAAACTGAATATTCTTTTCTTTTAATTAAGGTGTAAATGACATACATAAATTGGATATTTTTATACATTTTTTGTTGTAAATTGATGTTTCCTTTCTTGAAAACAATTTGCAACAGGCATGAATATCAAGTGTGTACACCCTCTAATCCAACTGATTCTCAGAAAATTTTTCTAAGGGAATAATACAATGTATGTCTTACTTGTATGTATGTATATATGCATGTATGTATGCATGTATAAGACAGTTCATTACAACATTGTGAAAATAAACAAAACAACTAACTGTCCAATAGGGAGTTCATTAAATATATGAGTGAATATCCTTGCATAGTCCAAGTGTCTCTCTCAAAGCTGACCAGCACACCCTTCAGTTTCAGCTTTTTCTGCCACATATTATGAAACTAAAATCTTATCCTGCATCTCTGCAGCACTTCCATGATGCCATGGCCATGATCTAGTAGCTGCTGTCCACGGCCTCGAACTCCTCTTCCCGATCCTTCAACAGCAAACTGCCCTCTCACTTCGGGCCCTAGGAGAAAGGCTGCTGAGGGCAGGCCGCGCTTCCCTTTACTACTTCAGCCTTTTATTCTCTAAAACGCCATCACACTGCACGCAACACCTGGCCGGGCAGGGCGGGATAAAATGAGCCCCAACACAAAGGGAAATTTAGAGCTCTGTACAGTATGACATTTCCCTTAGCCCCAGGAGGAAAGTAACCTAAGTGCAGACAACAAAGCCTGCTTAAATTCTTGCCCTAAGAAGGTCTGGCTAAATAGCTACAGGAGTCAGTGGCCAGGGAAACGAAATACTACAGCATATTCTCTAATTTCCAAATTTGAGTAGCATGGATTTGAAATGCAAATTGATTTCTAAGAACACCCATATTACATAGCATTTGTCCCTTCTAAATGAGAATGTAATTGAGCACATTGTTCTCAAATTACTATTTAATGCAAGCCTGTCTTGATTCCCCAAGGATGTCTTATACTTCTTTGTATTGATGTGTGCATGTAGATGCTAGGAACATACTGGGACAATAGTAAATACTGTCTTCATTGAAGGAGCAGCCTACAGACACAGTGCTCAGATCCATAAGCAAATATAATACAGAAAACTTAAGAGTAAAATAAAAAATCTCAGTGTAAAATGTTTCTATTTTCCACTAGAGACAAAGAATAAACTTACTTTCCTCTTCCTCTTACTGAATAGCTAAATATTTATAGAATCCTTCCAGTCCCAACAGCCAGATGGCAATTACTTTCATCAGAAATACTAAGCAGTGATCATAACCAATATTTCATTTTATCAGGTTTCATGGAAAACAGAGGTCCCTTTAGTGCTAACGGCCATCATCTCCTGGTGACACTTTCTGTGGTACTAAGAAGCCCTTAGCTGAATGACTGTAAACATATATATTTTTTAACCACTTTTGCCTTTGATTTTTATCTTCAAAATGAGGAGGGAGGACAAATCTCTGAGGTGCCTTTCACCCATGACATACTGAGACCCTTCTTAATGAGTAGAGTGAATTGTCAACGAAGAGAAGCTTCAGACCACAGATGAGACACAGGCCCCCACAAATGGCTAAGGCTGCAAAGGAGAGGAAAACACCGAAACCCTTACTTATTCTACTACCATTGAGCCTAGGCCTTCATCATCATCAGAGAAAGGCAGCAATACATAAACCAGTCCTCCCAGAGCAAAACTCACAAGTTTTTCAAAATAATTTAGATCATGAAACTTTTTGTTCATGCACCTCATCATTAACAACTCTTTAAACAGGCACCTCTGACGTATAAATATGATTTCTACATTATCCATATCATCCACTCATTACTATCAATAGGATATTGTACTAAGGCCAACTTTCTTTTTGTGACAAACATACTTATAAATGAAAGCTCTAACAGTTTGGGAGGCCACTGTCTAAAGTCACGGCAGTGAGCTGCATTGGTTTTTAATCAGTAAATTTGTTTAGTCTAGCTCCTTCTTTCTTTCTGCTGCATAGTATTCCAGTGTGTAGATGCACCATAGTTTTTTGATCCACTCATTTACTGATGGGCACCTAAGTTGCTCCTACTCTTTGCAACAGCATGGATGGAACCGGAGAGCATTGTGCTAAGTGAAATAAGCCAGGTGGTGAAAGACAGATACCATATGATCTCGCCTATAAGTGGAACCTAATCAACAAAATAAATAAGCAAGCAAAATATAACCAGTGACACTGAAATAAAGAACAAACTGACAGTTACCAGAGAGGAGGGGGGAGGGAGATAATGGGGGAAAAGAAAGAGAAA
>PVJD01005656.1:0-112059 GCA_004026545.1 Mormoops blainvillei | reverse complement strand
CTTGTCTGGTCTCTTCCCTCATATCTGTTCTACTTTAAAAGTATAGTTCGAATGTTTCATCATGACAGCATTGATGGTAGTTGTGATATTGCTGGGGAATAGGGAGATGCAGTATTTCTTTCAGTCTGTCCTCTGTGACAATCTAACTGCTTTTGGCAAGCTGAAGGAGAAATAATTCTCAATCTGTCCCTAAATCTTAAATCTAAATTTTACCTTTTCATTCAACCATAAATTATTTATCTAGACAGATATCTCACTGTCTCCTACATTCATTTTATGATGAATGTTTTACTTTTAAAAATGGCAGAAATTTCTTTGAATTATAATCTAGTGAGAATTCTATTATAGCTCAAGTTCACTATAGAGAAGAATGGAGTTCAAAGCAAGTTTTTTAAAACAGTAGAATATTTTTCTCCCTATTCTCCCCAGGAAGTATGTTATGATGAATTTCTCCAATTTAATTCTCATTATGTGAATCTCATGATATAAATCTCACTACACCATAACATTCTGGGGACATGTCAGACATGCAATACCAACATGGAGTTACATATTTATGATCTGAGGCTGGATTCCCTGGGACTTGAATCACAGTTCTGTCTCTTGCCAACTAAGTGACCTGGGACAACTTATTTAAAATACCGGTGGTCTCAGTTTCCTATCTGCATAAGGGCAATTATAATAGTGCCTATCAAATTGATTTTGTAAGGGTTAAAGAAGTTATACACTAACCCTTGATTCTTAGCTCTTCACAATTATAAATCTTTGCAGGATATATCTACACTTCTTAAAAATAGTTTTCAAAGAGTGTCATACATGACAAGAAATCTGAAAAAAACTCTCATTTGTTATCCCTCTTTAGCAACAATATAAAATTATTTTAAAATTGTTTTCAAGTGATCTGAAAAAAGATTAAATTTTTTAATGACAAAGGATTGAGATAAGATACTAAATAAATTTATTTTTCTACACTTATATTCTAAAGTAGCTACTGAAAAACAAAAGTGAGGATACAACTTGGCAAGACCAGGGCTGTTGGTAGCCATTCCTCTTTGCCTCATGAAAATGTTCCATAAATCCAACTGTCTCTATTTTGATCTGTGAAGGGCCTGTGAAAGTGTTTAGCTTATTGTTTCCCAACAAGGAATGTTCATGATGCTTCATTTTGCTCTCTTTTAATTTACGTTGCATAAGTAATCATACAGTGTTTTCTTTGTATTTATTTGAACCTAGATTTCTCATAAATACCATTAGGTATGACTAATAAGAAACATTCACAAAAATATTTAATGAGTTCAATAGTAATAACAAAATGTAATTGTGCAGTTATAACAATGGACTTTAAAATACTCAGTCACGTGAATAAAGGCAAAAGCATTTTTCTGTGATACATGGTCCATAAATTCTTTTAATAAATTTTTGTGATTTAATCTTTTCTTTCCATAGTTATCTCTGGGCATGACAGTCTTTGAAAAATATGTAAAATACAATCTATTACGCAAATAACTGTATATATTGCTTGGAATGTATGAGATCTGTCCAGAAGGTATCCAGCCATATAACGTGAAAAATAGAGACATTTATTGAAGAAGATACAAGATACAAGAAATACTGTACATAGGACAATGACGCCTCAGTTCCCTTCAAAGTAGGCACCTTGGGACCTCACACAGTTCTCCCAATAGCCATCTGCTGCCCCATTGTATTTTCCTGAATCTCACTAATGGTCTGAAATCTCTTCCCTTTCAAAGGCGATTTTAGTTTTGGGAAAACCTAGAAGTCGCATGGTGCCAAATCTGGGCTGTAGGGGGCCTGAGTCACCTGGGTGATTTGATGTTTTGCCAAAAAAACTCTGCATGAGTGTGGTGCACGAGCAGATGTGTTGTCATGATGAAGATGCCAATCACCAGTTGCCCATAGCTGCAGCTTTCTGAATCAGCCAAATAGTTTACCATGGAGGAATGTTAAAGCTTCACGTAAAATTTGATGCAGATTCATTGCTCTACTCACCCAGCCAGTTTGAATGCAATGGCCACACAGTACACATGGTCACTCAATGGCGTCTACCGCCCCCACTGACTAGTACAGTGAAGTTGTCACTGTTCACACATGCACATTCCAGTCCAGTCACCTTAGCTGTCAGGTTACATGGATGTCACACGAACCGTTCTCGTTACATTAATAACAGCTGGACTTATTTTGGGCAGACCTCATATGTAATTTCTACCACATAAAGCAAAACATCATAAATTGTGATGTATCTAAGTCATTCGCTTTCTAATTTCACTTAAATGTTTACAGTCTAAAACAGAGAAATCAAAAATTACATCTATTCATATTATAGTCTTATTTATTTATATTGCTCATATTAAACAATACACATGGCCAAGAATGCAAAGACAGTTTAATAGTAGGAAATCTATTAATAGTAAAATTCAATACCAGTAAGTCAAAAGAAAAAAAAATCTTTATTTTTACAAATGCCAAAATAATCATCTAATTAGCACAGAAGAAGCACAAGAATGCTTCTTAACATGATACAGAAAACCAAAACCTGATGTCATTTTAAATGATGAAATACTACAAGGATTCCTATTAATGATAGAAATAAGGTAAGAATAATATTTTGAATATGCCAGATAGTACAATAAAATTTGAAAAATTAGTATGTTATAATTACATTAAAGGAAGAGATAGGTGTATATTAGTATATAATTTATAATAAAATTATTACAAAGAGTAGTGAGAGAATGAAGTATTTATTTTAATAGCTGAGGGTAAAGAGTTAATGAAATCAAGAGAAAGAAAACAAATTCATCTCCTTAAAATTACATATAAAGATAAATTTCAGATTTATTAAAATGTAAATGGTCAAAACAAAACAAAAACAAAACTTACAGTAAGAGAAAATCTCAGGTTAATACTTATGCAATTTGATTTTGAAAAAATCATTGCTATAAAAATAAAATAAATGAATATTAATTGAAAATATTCATAAATATGACCATGAAAAATTATGATTACAATGTTAAGTAAACCAATTTGCCAGAAAATGCAAAAACTTGAATGCATCTTAGAAGCAATAGCAGCAAGTATATTTTAAAATTACATTAATTTTTGTTTTAATTCCCAGGACAAAAGGGTTTGTATTTTGTAAAAGTAACACAAAACAACGTATTAGACCAAACAACTGTTGGCTTATTTGCCACAGAACTTACTCTCTCCATTAACTTGCTTCAAAACTGTAAGCAGTTTGTTATAAAAAAGTTTAAATATGAGAATTTAGTAAATTTTCCAGGGTATTAACAATAAATAGCATGTTATATTTTTCTGGCTAGCTATCAAACTACATTCATTAAATTGCACCCAAAATGTCTTCAAAGGTTTAAAGGACAATAAATAAAACTTTTAGGATACTCTATCCTTTTATAATAGATAAAATTAAAAAGTTTTTATCTTCATTGATTATGGAAATTACAGTTAGTGGAACATATTGAACATTTTCATATAGATGGAAATTTAGTTTTTCACAAATTTCTAAATAGTATACTATTTCACAAATAACTGTCTATTAGAATGTGACTACGTATATTCTTGCAAAGATAGCTGTGTTAAACTAACTGGTTAATAGCGATGAAAAAAATCTGCAGGGAAATTTGTAGGAAAATGGGTGTTTTAAACAAACTAGCAGTACCATTACTCATGATTTTCTTTATAGCATTGCAGTCATGAGCATGTTGAAAGGAACTTTAAAAAGATCTAAGCATACTTAAATTTTTTCAGTAATACAAAAGAGAAAGGGTACATAATGTGTAATAAATGGAGTGCTACAATGGACTGGAAGGTAGTAAGATCTCCGTTGCAGCTATAATGTAAGGCTGCAAAAATGTAAAACTGTAATAAAAAAAAAGAGGGAGGTCCTTAACCTACAGTACTATTTAACAACATTAGTAAATTTGGATTATACTCATCCAGGACTCAGAATGGAATAATGTTTTAATAGCATAAAAATGCTTTAAGACAAACTGACTAAATTTCAGCTAGTGCTTGAATTTTAAAATACGTGTTATGTTTTCATTCTTTTATTACAGAATTAGTGAAGGTAGAAAGCCTACTCTATTGCATTTAACAATACAGAATTTATAATCCTAAAGATTAAAAACATACTTCTTCATCATACCTAAGTAGAAGCCTCTATTTTCCTAACCTATTTTTGACCTTGTAAAAGTTCTTTATTATTTCTCAAAAGATGATAGTATTATCTCAAACAGAGAGATTATGATCACATGAATATTATTTTTGCTGTGTGAGGAAGAAGTAAATGAGCATTTTCAAAGTGGAAAAAACTATAACCTTAGTATGTCCGTTGTCTAACCAACTCTGGGATCTGGTTGAATGAAACAGTAAAGCAAATTAAATAACCATGGGAATCATAGCAGCAATCCTTTTTTACTCAGAAGTCAGTTATGAATTGTAGTCACTAACAAAATCAAGGAAGTTTTATTTCTATATGAGATGATGAATTGGTGGAAATATAAAAGGTTGCCCAGAAAATGTAGAGGGGGAATTTTGGGAGGAGCTGGAGAAATTGTCTTTCTCCAACTAAGGTATGTGACAATAGCGAAACCAACATCTGTAAAGATTCTGTTTTCAGAGAAGAGTTCAGCACAATGCCTCCTTCCTCTCCTTCAAAGGGTGAATTTCATAAACTCAAGTCATAATTCTTGCCAAGGGAGTCTTGATAAAGGTGAGTAAAATCTTGGCAAAATCAAAATTTAGTCCAAGAGATGTGTTTCTGGAAAGATGGAAGCTTCCAATCTCGCCACCTTAGACTGGCAGAAAGAACGACAATACACTGTGTGATGCTCACCTTCTCTACGATTCCCCTGCTCTCAGCCGTGCGGGGACTCCTGGCCTAGAATGAGCATCCATTTTACAGTATCCCAAATCTGTCAAACATCCTGTTGTAAGGAAAATATGAAACTCAACATAGAAAATGTTGCTACAGAAACTATGATATATTAATATCCTGTACAATTTTTACAGGGTTCTTGTTCACCTCTGCCAGCTTTTTACACACACACACAAAAAAATTGGGAAACCTCAGTAGATTAGATGCCAGGATTGACTTCCTGGATTGATTAATTAATTAATTAATTAACTGATGAAGATACCGACATAAGGCATAAATGCAACAAATAATCTGGAAAAGGCGTGCAAACAAGGAAGGCTCTTTTATGTACTTGGAGGAAGCAGGAAGAGCTGCCTTAAAGAAATAATCCAAAAATACTGAAAATATAGGTTATATAAGAAAATGCAGTCCAATTGTGACTTATAGGAAATTATACAATAATTCAAAAAAAACTAAAAAGAGAATAAAAAGACAAAGAAAATATATTCTGGCTACAGACTTAATTGTTACTATGGGTAGTTTAGGCTTGCTGTAAAATGTTTAGAAAAGAACTTTTTTAAATAAAGTGAAAAAAAAGCACTCCAAAAACAATTAATTTTACTCAATTTTCTTTAAGTTCTATTTTAAAACAGACTTCACCAGGGCCTGATTCCAACTTGGTAAATTCAAGAAGCTTTTGTTTTGTTTTGTTTTTTACCCATCATAAATATCTTATCAAGGCAGAAATGAGGACTATACTGAGTAGATCATCCAGGATGAGCTGAGAGAGCATCATCAATAAAGACTATAGGTGATAGGGAAAAGAATGGGTTTAACACACATAGTTTCTCTAGGATTTGATGATAATCATCTTCGCTCTACTGTCACAAATCACCACATAGAGACATGTTATAAACTAAGGTAGAGGAGAGATTTGCATTCATCAAAAAACAATACTGCAGCATTTTTTTTTTTCTTCACTAATGTCTACTTGCAGCATCTGCCAGACTGGGAAACTTGATCATAATCTTTAAATTACTACAGAGGAAGTTGAAATCTGTTTTATTAAGTAGCAGCAAAGGTGTATTTTCCAATTTTGCTGACCTATTATAAACACTTAAATAGTAGAATCCAGTAATAACAGGCTCCAGTAGCATGTAAAAACTTCATGAGATGAGTTGCATGAGTAAAATGGTAGTTACTAAATATAGCACCCAATGTTTAAGGAAAAAAGATTCTTGTAAAGATTTTTATATTAGTTTTCTCGTTCCTCTCCTTTTCATGCAATGATTCATTGGGGCAAAACAGAATCAATTCCTAATTTTCATAAAAGTTAGAATTCTATGTTTTAATTATCATTCAATACGCTTATACCAGGATAGTAGACCAATGTTAACAATATTTTTTTTTAAATTCAAATTTGGCTGAAAAGTGCCAAAAAAGATAATTCTCATTCTTATGTACCTATACTAAACATAATTATATTGATTTCAGTATATTAACATTTGGAAGTAAATTTCTTGCTACATGTGAAGGTTTGTTTCCTTTCTTTTTAAATTGTATAAGTACTGTTTGCTTCACCTCAATAGTTTACTTTCTAAGAGAAATTTAATGTCGCTTTGTTATTTGAGCAATGCAACTCTCTTCCTCTAATAAGTTGAATGTCCATGTGTATTTTACCTGGACCCATTTTACTGTTTTGGTGACCAAAATCAAATCAGTTCCTGCATCCAGAGCAATACAGATGTCAGAAATAACTTTAAGGCTCTGATTCTCATGAAGTTAGAAAGAACAGAGCCAGGCTTCATTATCTATAGAACTACTATGGAGCTATGGTCTTCAGATGGGATCTTTTTTGTGTCCAACTTGAAGAGCTAATGATCATCAAGCTGGAGCCTTCTCACTTACCGCCTCTACTGTGTATATCCAAGCACACGTGTTTGAAGGTGCCAGGGTCACTGGTATATAAGAATACTTTCCTAAGACTTGGAGACACATGCTTGTCCTCAAATCCAGCACGAAGATGGGTGGGAGGTGGCAGAGCTCCTTACTTGGTTTCCTCCCACAAGTTAGACTTGATACTTTTGAGCTTGATTTGATATGCCCAACGCAGGCGAGTTCCCCTAGGCATATAAGCTAAAAATGGCAGGCCCCTGTGCTCAGATCCCTGACCATCTATACTTAATCTAGACTGGAAAAAGTTTGCCCTGACTCCACACAGTTGGATTATTAAATGTGCGAGTGCCCAAACAAATGATAGATGTAGCTGTAAATAAAACTGAACAAATAGGGAGTAAGTATCTCTATTAGTCCCAAGTGTGCTGACTTCTGTTTATCCCCATCTCTTGCTTGTCATTTCCAGGTAGGATATCATTAAATACTATAAAACTGGCAACATGTTATTTCTGAAAACTTTACACAGATGTGATATACCATGAATCAAATCATGTTTTAAGATATAATTACAGTACAGAGGGCAAATGGATCTCATCATACAATTTAATTATACAGTATGTATTTCAAACAGTGGACTAGAATGTCTCATATACACAGCCAGCTTCTTGCACAGTCTCCTTACTGAGGCCATGCCATGCCTCATTTCTTTAGAACTGCTTAAAATGGTAGTATTTTTTGCTATTAGAAAGTTACCACTATACACTCTCAAAGCAAATCCTTCTCACTTCTCTTTGGTTTTATTTCTTTAGAATGAGGGCAAAATAAATTTCTAAGGCTCCCAATAAAAGTTAAAACATTGAACTTCTTTTCATACTATAAAGAACATATAGAAAGAATATACTACTATATTGAAAAACGTAATATGTTTATATAATATGTTTAATATATTTAATATGTTTTAATATATATTAAAAATATGTGTTCTGTACAATTTATGCCTTTAGTTTTTGCAATTCAACTTTCTGTGAGATATTTATGGATATCATCTTGACAAAAGAAAAAGAAAGTTTCTATTAAACAGAAACCCATGTAATTATACAATGAATACAAAATAGTAATTGTGTGAAATAATATAATCAAAAGAAAGTATAAAATTATAACAATATTTGATAATAATTATAAAAATGTGTAGAGTGATAGTTTCAGAAGGCTTATGACTGGTGCCTGAAAACAGGCAGTAATAAAATGGGAAAGTTTCATCATCCCACAATGTGACATGAAGGTACAGGAGCAAATTATGATGACTATGTCCTGTGATTTGATTTCTCCATTTCCCAAACACTGGGATTGTACAATATACAATTACATTGCTCCTGTATTTAGAATATCATCTCCTATTCTCATCTCTAAAAAATTATGGTTCTGCCAATATATCGAAATTCTATTTACATTTAAATACTTTTATTGAGATCATTCTGATATAATCATAAATATTCCATCATTTCCAACTTCTGCAGGACATACATATACAAACCTCAATATAAAATGAGGCACGTGACTCTCATCACTTGAAGCTAGATCCTATTTGTTTCATGCAAATTAGTTCATTTTTTGCACTCCTTTCTTCATATACTTTAGAGGAGCTATGCAGATTACTCGATGTGAGGAGAATGCTGAATGAGTGAATGAATGAATGAGAGAGATTGTCTAAATATAGACTAAACCACAAGTCTATAGATCTCTCTCTATGGAAGACACTGAATGTAGAGAAATCTATTTATTTTTTACCATTAAGGTTTTTTATATATATATATATAAATATATATATATGTATGTATGTATATGTATGTATTTGTCTCTATCCTATGAAACTAGGGGTTCACTAAAGTCTAGAGAAACCTGAATCAGTCATCTGCATGATCCCATCATTTAGCACAACTGGTATAATAATAGATTGCTAGCTTTCTCTAAAAAATCTATTTCCTTTCTTTCCTGGGCACAGAACTAGATTACATTGTCCCAGCATCCCTTACGTTAGGCCTAACCATATGACTCACACCGAGCAATAAAATATACATTACTTCCAGATTTTGTTCTTTGGAAGTTTCTACAATTCCATGCTTTTTTTATTTCCTACCTGATGGATAAATGGTGCAAAGCCCCAACAGTTGCAGAGCTAAGAAAATTATTTAGAAAGTCAGAGAGGTAGAAAAAGTGAGCCAACTGGGCTGCATGGACTCAGGGAACAAGTTACAGAGGCAAAAGAAGGGCCTTTGGAACTTAGGAGAAAGAAAGCAAAGGTATGGGACCTGAGAGAAGAAAGAGGAAAGGAACAGGCATGCTGAGAGAGAGAGGGGGCGGGGGCAGAGAGATGATAGATAGATACTGGGCTTGCTGAATCCTTTGTCTTTAGGGGTTTTATCTGGAGGTCTCAGGGGAGGATCTTAATAGAATATTCACCAGCTTTTCAGGTGTGTCAGGGTCATGATCTCTACCAACTGGTTGATGCTAGGGTAGAGGATCATTATTCATTGCATCTGGTCCTGATGTCGGTAATGGCGTCACTTCAGCTGATTTTGCTATTTTTCGGGGCATGGAGCTGAAACACAACTGAGGGCCTGGAGCTGAAATACAACTGAAGCCCTGATGTTACCTGTAGTGTGACCAAAATTTTGTCTCTGGTCAACAGACTCAAGGCTTTGTTCCTAAGATTATTTGATTCAGGCTACAACCTCATTGTTCTGGGGGCTTAATGCTTAAAGGGGTGTTTGTGATACAGAGAGATCTGATTAAGATAATTCAGATCACTCAGGAGAAGTAGGGAGGGGCTATAGGAGGTGTTTACTAAGGCAATTGTGGACAGTCTAGGGCGGGACTGGCTGAGAAGCTGAATGCCTCCAGAGCTAATGGAAGTAAAAAGAGGGCTGGCTCTCTAGCTCAGGGAGAGCTCTCCGGCTCCGAACTGGCACCCTCTCAGGCTCTTCTCCCTCAAGGACGCCTGGGTGATCATGCTGCTGCTGCCTGCGTTGCCCAGCGGATGGTAGTTTGTATGGGAAAGAACCCCAGGCGCAGCCCGGGCTCAGGCTGGCCTGGCAGAGGGTGGCAGAGTTGTTATTCGGGTGCTCCAGAGGGGACAGATTCTGAGGCAGAAGCCTGTCATTCTTCCAAAATTGTGTAGTTTTTGTTTTTTATGTTGTTTTTAGTTTTTAAACTAACCCTACAGAAACAAGATAACTAAAAGCTAACAGGGAAAAAGATTAGAGAACACAGGTGTTAAGTGTTTAGCCTTCATTGACAGGCTTAAGTGATTAAAGCTGTGACCTGATAGGCTTAAGTAACTGTCTTGGAATAAAGACTCCTTTCCTTTATCACCAAAACTTTTCCTCTGGAATTTTTGACTAGAGGGCAGAGGCAGGCAGCAGGACCCCAAGTACTGTTCAGTAACAGTCACACAAGGGCTGGTATGGGAGTCATATGAGGCTATTATCCAGCCTCTTTGTTCTTCCTTTAAGGGTCTAACGAATGATTGGTGACATGCCAGGAAAGGAAAGTTGAGGGCAGGGTCCAAACCGCATGACCAGTGATATGAAAGGTGAGGGGGTCTCAACTGCATGACCGGCAATATGTTAGTGTAGGAAAGGTTATCCTGGGGGTGAGGTCCTTGTTTTCCCACTGCTAGGTACCCAGGGATTTCCACCTGGTGACCTTCTATACCTAACCTATCATTCCCACTCTGCTCATGTCTGTCTAAGTGCCTACTATATCATTACTACTCAACATGTATTATTAACTTTCAAGCTATCATATATATTGCAAACATAAAATAGTTTCGAATTTTTAGAAAATCTAATTTATTTGAACTTTCCCTCCTAATACCTTCCTCTATTTTTTCAATCCTCACCTGATGATATTTTTATTGATTTTAGAAAGAGAGGAAGGGGGAGAAAGAGAAACACTGACGTGAAAAAGAAACATCCATTGCTTGCTTCTAATATGCATCCTGACCAGGGACTGAACTCTGCAACCTAGGCACGTGCCCTGAGTGGGGATCAGGTCTGCAACATTTTGGTGCATGGGACAATGTTCCAACCAACTGAGCCACTCAACCAGAGTTCTTTCTCTATTTTTTTAAAAAAGATTTTATTCAATTATTTATTTATTTTTAGAAAGAAGGGAATGGAGGGAGAAAGATAGAGAAACATCAGTGTGTGAGAGGAACATCAATTGGTTGCCTCTCGCATGTCCCCAACTGAGGACTTCGCTCAGCAACCCAGGCATGTGCCCTTACTGGGATCAAACCGATGACCTTTCAATCTGTAGGTCATCACCAACCCACTGAGCCACACCAGTCAGGGCTCTTCCTCTATTTCTGTGCTTTGAATGTCCTTCCCTGTCAGAAGAGAACATAATCATTGTCACACATGTTTACCCATGTGCTTTTTAATTTTGTTTTCCTTTTACCTCTTTCATACATGTATTTTGGTATAAGAAATGGTCACTTAACTATTCTCTGTGAGGCCCTAATCACATGCATTTCCCAAACTTATTTGCTTTGGAATAGTGCCATGGTGATCAGCACAACTAACCAAACATGACAATGAAATAAGGTCAACAGGGCCCATCTAAATTCAAATATCTTCCTTCAAATATATCTAATTAGAATTCTCACAGGACTTCAAACAAACAAGTTTAATTTAAAAATAATCATTGAAAATAATGCTGCATCTTTCAATTTACTATTTCATTAAGTCAAGCAGAAATGACTGCAAGCATATACGCAAGTGAGAATTTACTTTTTACACCAGCGCCTTCTTCTTAGAAGTTCAGTATAGAGCACTATCCAGCGCTTATTTGCTCTGTGTCTCATTTTCCTTCTTTTGTCCCTTCAGTTTCTGCCTTAAGGCCCAGATTTTCCTCATGTGTTTTACTGTCTACAAAGAAGTCTGTAATCTTCTTCTATTCAGTGGGCTCCTGATGTTTGTGAAACAAATCTCCAAATCTGTCAATGTCACTCTAGACTGCAATTTCCCTGATACAAAGTAGCAAAGTATAACTGAACAATGTAAGCTTTGAATAAACATCAATGATTAATTAATCTGGGCAGAGAGCTGTGGTCCCCAAACCTAAACCAATTACTTCCATACCAGCAAAATCCTTTCTACCACCAATAAAACCTCATCCACAGAAAATTCATTTTACCATCTACCTCTGAAAACTTTAAAAGCAGTGTTGTTATTAACTCATTTAAACTGTTAATCTAAAAGACTGAGGTTATCTGATTTTTTTTCTAAACTAATTTTCAAAAAGCCTAGTATTATCAAGGAAATTACAAGTAAAAATAGGATTGATCTATAGCAAAGTACAGATGTAAAGCAGATAAAACTCTTTATGAATATAGTTATTGCCTTAGAGTTCAAATCAAATTTCTTTATCTAAGAAACTTAGAGGTTCAAAATATTCCATTTCTTTTAACAGAGTTCAGAAAAATACTTCTGTTTTTCAATTACTACCTTATTCAAAATTACTGAATTTTGGCTCTCCTTCCATTTGCCTAATCGTATTATTTCAACTCATGCAGAAAATGCCAGTTCTGGGGCTTATTTCTTTGAGGATGGTAAGTTCAACAGTATGACTGTCAGAGTTGTAGAGAGAATACTTGCGACCGATTAAAGATTTGGTATAGTTATTAATATATTACTGGACACACTCACTCTAGACTCACAATGGAAAACTATATAGGCAACTGAAATGTTAGAAGAAAGACTAAGAGCAGAGAAATCTTTCCATGGTGTCTTTTGGGTAACTGGTAGATTATACTCTAGCTTAAGAACCCTTAGTTTCTTTGAATGACCCTAAAACTTCGCCTCTGAGACTACGTTTCCTCTGTATTCTAGTAAGTTGTATTTTCAACATGAATATATAATACTAAGTCTTAAAGTGAAGGTTGCAGCAAATATTAAGCACCTGCCCAAAAAAGATCTAGGTAAAGGTTACTAAGTCAAACTCTTCCAATTATCACTTATAAGGCCAAAGACTGCTATATCCTTGTCAATTTATATGACATTACAGTGTCCACGTTGCCTTATTTATGTATTAAGCCTAAATGTTTTCCAAAACCTTTAGAAAAATATTATAGTCCAGTTTTACTGAGTCTAATAAGTAAAAGACGAAAATGTGTGAGTTTAGCAAAGGTTTGCAGAGAGAGCAGAGATTATGAATTTGTATTCATGAACCATACTGTCCTATTCCAATACAAGTCCATTTTTCTCTCTTCTCTATTTTTTTCTCTGCTGTTCTCTTCAATAAACAGACATGCCCATGGGGAACAGGAAGAAGGGCTCTCACAAAAATTACATATATTACATATTGCAGAACTGCCAAACAACAATGTTACCAAAGTGTGCGGTGTTAGTGAATTAGTTAAATCTTGTTTCAAGACTCTATTGTGTGTATAGATATAAAAACTTAATAAGGTATACATGTACATTAAAGTAGTTGTGTAAATATATAAATAAATACTTCAGAGGAGGAAAATCACTTTTAGATGGAATCATTCCTTACAAAAAAAAGTCCATCATGCTGACTTTGCATTTTATCTTCAGAGTTACAAAAGCTATCTGCAAAGGCAAGTAATTTATAGCTCACAGTTAACATATACTCAAAGGAATAAGTGTATGGAACAGCAGCATATTAAAATCCTTGCCCTGTGGCTTCACTAGAGTTCCATAACACAAACTGAAGTGACAGAAATAGTACTCCTTAGCTGATTTTCAGCAACTGTATATTTCCTTGTCATATACATTATAATTCCTAGTGCTTCAAACTATATTTGTTCTTTGAGCTCATGTAATTGCACCTTTCCAAAAAGATAATTTTCCTAAATGACACACCCTCTTGGTGTAGCACACAGTCACCTGTTCCTTCTAACTATAGCATACATATATGTACATGCACAAGCACAGATTTCCAAACGCTGGACAGTTCTTCAGAAGTGCCCAGGCCCATTATTGAAGTCACATTCGGTTACGTGAAGTACAATCATTTATAACTGAAAACACAGCAGCAGTGTTGACTTGTGTATAGATATACATGTCATATGCAATCTTTTCCATATGAGTGCAGGCCATGGTTGATACATACAAAAACCTGTTCTTAGGTATGTTATTTCAGTAGCACTTGGTTCACCTACAAAGTGTCACATCAAACCTTACTGAATGAAAAATTTGAAGAATATGCTGTTACTCTTATTCTGACAATATCACTTTTCAGGCAGGATATAAGCTATCTTCACTTTAAAAGTAAAAAAAATGTGGTTTTATTCTTAACTGTCATTTTCTCTTAAATTATCACTATGTCATATTCCTTGTTTGGTATTTATTGACTTAATTAAATTGGACACACAGCACATGCCCTCACTCTTAACAAAATTGTTTAGATGACAGATTAGCTTTAGGGATAAAAGACCAAAGTTAGATAAAAAGTGCAAATAAGAACTCCAAAAATGACAGAGAAATGAATAAATACATGAATCTATACTATATTGTTATTCTATTACAAGTATGCTGAGACTTTTTGTTTTTAAATGAGACCTAAGTAGAACAGAAAGATATATTTATTAGTCTATGATTACTGTTCAGTTTGTGCCTCCATATATGACATATAATTAGAAAGTATCTGAAAGTTAAAGAAATGACAAAAAATAGAAAATAACTTTTCTTAGTACAAAAATGAACACATTGGGAAGTGACTTAGATAAATTTAATTAAGGTATGCCCCAGCTTCACTAAATATCTCTGTAATAAAAAAATGAACTTAAATTTTGTAAGGAAGCATTAAGTAAAGATAAAAGAACATTTGTGTTTGCAAATCTGGTAAACATTAGAACTGGCAATGTTAAAATCTCAACACAGAATTCAGTAGAACCCTGATACACTTCTAGCTGTGGTAGAACTTTATATTATGTAGACAGACTTTTAACTTCTTTCTAAGCTCTACAGTTCTAAAAATATCTATAAAAATGTCTCTTCAAAATCCTAGATTATTATGTTTTAATAAAATAACTGACTATTAAATTAGTTGCAAGGAAATGATACTGAAAACAGGCTACAATTTTTATAGTAACCACAGGGATACAGAGACACTAGAAATCTGTGATATCACCTGCCTCAAACCTCCCATTTTTCATTGAAACTTGGGGCTCAGAGACAGAGGCTGGAGGAAGGGGGACAGAAAACACTTCTTTTATATCTGTCTATGTTTTTTAAAGTATTGCAAAGAAAATAAGTTGTTAAATATCTATAATTTAATCCCCATGCTAACTCAATGAAACAATAATGCTTTTTTTTTTAGTGTTGTTCAATGAGTACATTAAAGCTCAGAAAGAGTTAGTTGACTCATTCAATGCCACATAGCCAATCAGTGTCCACACTAGGACCAGAATCGAGCCTCCTCTAAGTTTGGTGCTCGTTTATAAGCCCAGAATTTCAAAGGAAAATGAACTACTACTATTCTTTCCCCTGTTGTTTTTTTTTTTCATTTAAAAATGTTTCCATGTCTATTGAATTAACATGCTTTATAAATTCTACAGCTTTCCAAGGACAATCTTAGGCGTTGGAGAAAATCTAAATAGTTTAAACTCCGGTTCCACCACATACTAACTACTATATCAATTTGGGCAAATCACTTATGTGCTCACTACCTCAATGTCCTCATTTGTAATGCAGAGATAAAAGCAGCACCTATTTCACTGGGATGGTTGAGAAGGTTAAATGTAATAATACACACAGAGAGCGTAGAACACTGCCAAACACATACACATGCTTGCATGCATATAGTATACACTTGAAAATTTAACCATTGTTTTTGTCACTATTTCTAAGTCAATATATAATAAAAAATTAGGGAAAATCTTAACTAGTATTTCTCTACTATGACTACATTCCAAAGAATAGCCCAAAAGGTTTCTTTTCATACATTCACTACTTGTATTTATATGGGAGATTTCTCTTTATGTCAACTTAACAGTATGTAAAAAGGGAGATTTAAAGCATGTTTTTTAATATTAAAAAAACGTGCATCATGCATCAACTATTCATTTTCTGACTACATGAATATTTTCATACGTAACATCAAAAATCGTAAAAATGAAAGCACCTTGAACAAAAGCTTTCTTGCCTTCTTTTCTTTTTTAAGCTCAATGGTAATCCCTTTAAAATTATTAAAAAGATAATTTCTGAATGAGGTGTAGGAATACATATTTTAGGTGCAAAAATAACCACAGTCAAAAACTTTATGAACCCTTTCCAGAAAGCACAGTATTCAATTCCAGTTAAATTTTTGTTTCAAATAAACATTTGAAACTGGGCCACATCCTGCTCTGTGCTTGCCAAAAATGAAAATTTCAAAATCTAAACTCATGTTCTACTTCCCTAGCACATACAGAAGTCATCTTAAATTTAATCTATCCAATTTAAAAATGACTACTAGAACTCTGAAGGAAAGGTATTTTCAAAATATAATGTGAGTACAATATAAATCTAAGTCGACATTAAGTCTGATGGAGATGGTTACATTATATAAAACATGAGCAACTGCAATGACATAGATCAGTGTATGATATATGAAATTCTATAGATGAAAACCACAGTGTTAAATGTAGAAACCTGCAACGCTATAGCACCTATTGGGATATGGTGACAAAAAGCCAAAGGCATTTTCAAGACCAAAAAGAAAATTGAAGGAAGGTCTCCCTAGCTCTCCCACATACGGGGATGACAATATTAATGTTTGTCTAAGGAATTAATTACAGACATCGGGCTGCTTCTCAATCCATCAGACGGCCTATTTCTATGACCTCAACAGCTGACAAAATTACTTTGGACAAGGACACAACAACTATGAGTTTCATACTCAACTTTTCTATCAATGATAGGTAGGTTCTTGTGCAGTCTTATTAATATTACTATTCATGAACAGGAAACTTTGATCAAGGTCAATGGCATGGAAGATCAAGCAAAACCACATAGGTTTACTCCCTGTCCATAGGCTTTTGCATTAATTTTTTTCTCTGATAATTCCTTTTGGGTTATATGAATACCTTTCTTTGCAGAAACCACAAGCCAATTGTCTTCATCACACATGTTTGTATATTTTTCAGGAACAATTTCTGAGAGACATTTAAAAAAAGCCAGATCACCCTTAGACCCAGGCAAGAAGGCACCATAGATGCTGGTCTTCCTCTTATCACAACCCTCCCAAGGGTCCAGTGTTTGCACATTAAAAGTCCATATTCTTTTACATTGATCATTCTTTGGGTGTCCAAAACTCCCAAATTCCCTACATGGTCATGATCTTACTTCCAGGGATCTGCCTTAGGTCCTTCTTGATTCCGGGAGGAACTTCATCACCTTTGTGCGTACCTCCAGGCCCAAGGAGGATCAAAGGGGGCATTTTGTCAGGGTGTAGCCGGTGACTGGCCACGTGAGCATATATCTATGATTTCCTTTGTAGCACTAGATGGAGTCCAGATAGAGAAGAGGAACTGGCCATGGGCCAATAGCGGGGAATTAGATTCCTGCATGAAAATATACGGTGACAAAAATTATAAATTTGAACCTGGCCTTTCTAGTCACTGCAAAGCTATATTTGTTAAGACAGCAGACAAATCACGTATAATTTAACGGCTTGTTGGCTTGATTTATAACTTTAAATATTTAGACTTGTAACATGTGGACCCACATTTATACTTTTGTCTCAAGCCATGAAAATGTTAGAGCTGAGCTTGGAAAAAGCTAATGAAGGTTACCTAACTCAAAATGTTACCAATCATAAAGCGCATCAGAGAACTTCTTCTCTTAATGTCAAAATTTAAGTATTTCTCTCAGGATTTTAAGTAAATAAGAACGGAAGAAAAGAGTGTTCAGATAACCTTGGCAAAATTCCTAAGTTTATAAATTCAGAAAAGTACAGCAATTCTTATTAACACATTACTAGATGCTTCATTTTTGGGAAAAAAAAAGTTCAAGCACTACCCTAAGACCACTAATTTCTCTATGGTTCACTGCACATTTCCTTCCATGTCCCAAGAGCTGTATTACAGTCTTTGTTATATTGGTAAAGAGATCATCATGGTACCTAGCCCTTTAAGTCAATAGAAGCTCTGAACTTAAATGAGTTCCATGGGACCTAAAGCAAATTAAAAAACAGATTCAATATCAAGAGTAATTTTAGACACTACACTTTTAAGTTCCATATAAATCACTTAGGCAAACTGGGTCAAAGAAAATATCCTTGATAATTGACTGATCTAATATTTTTGAGCCTAAAATATCCTTTGGGCTTATAAGATATATCACATTACCCTCTAGGGGTCTCCACTCTGGAGCAAGAGTGACCTTGTAATCACAATGAAAAGAAACGGAGACCTTTGCGATTATGACAAAATAAGAATAACTTAAATTACCAAGTAATGTTATTTAAGGAAAAGAGATTTTCTTCCCCAGACCTGTGTATTTGAATATATGAAATAATCTGAATGAATAATTAAAGTTTCTAACAACTTAGTAATGTTGAAATTCCCTGTGTAAATTCGATCAAAGAACATATTTAAAGGGAGTTTTCTGTAATGATAATGTTATTTCCTTTACAACTGAAATTCAGAAATCATATATCAATAGATTTAAATAAAGGCAAGATACAAATAGGAAAGTACAAATAGACAGTAACATATGAAAGTTAACAAGATATTGCAGGCATGATGATAAGAGAGCTGAAAAACATTTCAAATGACTTCAAATAGTTGAAGGTTTATAATGTGGAAGAGATGCCAGTTTTAAAATGATTTCAATCAAAATATGCAGCTATAGCCAGAGGTATAAGAATATAGTTCTTCCTTAACTACATTTTTACTAGACCTATTGGAAACAGAACTGGTGCTTTCTGTACATTAAATGTCTATCAGTGGAAGAATGGAGATTTGGCCATATTGCAAAGTCTTAGCTATACTTAGGAGAGGGTTTCTTCAAAGGTTGGTAGGCTGAATAGACAGACTTTGAAAGTTTATGCTAATAAACAGGTTCTGTGACTCATAGCTAATAAGTTCCTGAAAAAAAAGGTCTGAATTATCAGCCTTTGAGTTATATAAGGACCTCTTATATTTGTATTTTGATGATTTGTCCTCATTTAGAAAACATTTATTAAGTGCCTCCTATGTGAAAACCCTGTGTGAAGGGCTGTGGGGAAAGTCGAAATGAAAATTATCCAGCCTATTACATGAAAGATGCCCCAAAAGAGAGTTGAAAGGCAAGTTAAATTTTCTATCAGTTATTATTGCAATTTGCTAGGAGCACCACTTAAAAGGTAAGATTGATGTGTGGAGTAATGGGATAGAAAAAGAAAAACAGAAAGTGAATGCTAATACCAGCTTTCTGAAATAGCTATGGCTTTCTAGGTGTACAGGCACTCCTCCTCCATGGCACAGTAATACTAATGATTTTGCTTCTTGGTTTAGAAAAATAGGTTATTAAAACATACAAAATATCCACACACATATTTTATAAATCACAGTGGAAAATGAAATTGCTGTGGAATTTCAATGATGAATTTCACATTTGTAAAACCTTCACCTGATATTCATACCCACGTCTACTCAGAACTGATGACTGGCTAGTAAAGAACATCTTAGAGTGGAACTGGTACATGAACTGCCCCTCTAATAAAAACCTCCACACGGTAATCCTTCTAGAGCAAGCAAGTAACTCTTACATACCCTGAATGCTGTATTACCTTGGCTGCTAGTATTAACTAGCTCTTATGCCTCGGTAAGGACTTTTCCATTTCCAGCATCAGCTTTTGATTTCCAAGAGGATTTTGATGTAAATACAAGAGTTCCCTCTGAACTGTAAATTTACTGAAATCACATGAACTTGTTTGTTCTAATATGTGCACTGATTCTAGCTGCTATGTGGAACGGGCAATTCATTTCACATTTCTGGTCTAATTTTTTTTATCTGTATAAGAGGCTGCTTTTTAATTTATTCATTTTTAGAGACAGGGGAAGAGAGGGAAAAAGAGAGGAAGAAAGAGAGAGAGAGAAACATCAAAATGAGAGAAAAACCGTGATCAGTTATCTCTTGTACGTGCTCTGGTCAGGGACTGCACTTCCAATCCAGGCATGTACCCTGACGAGGAATCAAACAAGAGCAAACTTTCACTTTGAGGGACGATGCCCAACCAATGAAGCCACACTGGTCAGGGCAAGAGGCTATTTTGCTGAACCCTGTTACATGTTTATATCGTAAGAAACATGGTCAGTTGCACAGGTCAAGCCTTTTCCAATCAAAACTCAATTATGGTAGTAAAAGAAAATTCTGCCAAAAAACTACAAATATGACCACACATGACCTAAGGTACACATTTCAAATAACCCTAAAATCTAACCACATTTCTCAAAAGATCAATACGCTCTGAGTAATCTTTTAAGGCAATTAGACACAAATGCCTATAACTGGGTCCCCATCTATACATGACATATAAAACGCATAGAAAGTCATTGTTTCTATATTTGCATATTTTATAATATTAACTCTTTAAATCCATATGTGCCATCCTAACAGTAGACGGTAGATACAAATGTACTTTTATAACACTTAGCACTTAATATTTTTACACTTAAGCTTTTTAAGCTTGTCCACATAACTTAATCACCTTGGCATGACTTTTGCAAGATAGCTAGTATGCCCCATTTCAAAGGCTATAAATAGAAGTATACTAGCCTGAAAACCTGGATTTTAAACAGCCTAAGTTTACTACTACTAAGTGATTTGCATACTGTTAGAACTAAAACAACAAAGGCAGTTCATGTGCTCTATTCCTTTCTCTGTTTATCTCCTAAGGAAAATAAAACTATTACTGTGATTACTATAAATCAGAAAAAAATAATTGATTCCATTTCACACACTGTCTAATAAAATATATTTTACATAGATAATATATCAACATACATCATTAAAATATGGAGAACAAATATTGTACAGAAATCACTACAATCAAAGTTAGAAAAGAATGTCTAGAGTGGCTTTCTTTGGAAGTTTACCTAGCACTAACAATACTACAGGGCAGAGATGTTTCAGAGACAAAAGAGAAAAGACAAGTAGGATAAAATGAAGATCCATTGTTTCCATGGGTGAAGAAAAAAAATAAGTGACTAAACAGAAAGCTGCATTTCAAAGAGAGTTAATGAGAAGTGGAAAAGAAATGTGCATATAAAAGTATAAGATGAGTTAGGAAATTTAGTAGGAAAACCTATAATGTGTTCTTTCCATGATATAAGGGAAAAAAATGACTAAAGAGAAGCATGTTTATCAAAAAGAATTGATGATAAGTGGAAGAGAAATGCACTCCTCAAAAATACGAGGTGAGTTAGAAAATGTAGTTGCCTGACAATTGATCCAGAGAGGTATAAAAGAACAAAGGACAAGTAAAATGTTAACTTACAGTAGACTTCAGGTGGCATGAGTCAGGGTAGAAAACAAACTAAAGAACCAGTATTTCCTTCAAATTCTAAATTTGAAATCTGTAAGTTATTAATCTATGGACTTAAGATGATACTAGCTGGTTAAAAAAGGTAAAGATAAAACAGTGAATTCTAAGATGAATTCAAGTCTATGACTTGAGCGTTATCCAGAAGAAATGACACAACTAATCAATATAGTAACCAACATTTAACGCACACAGAAACTGTATGGAATTCTAAACAGCTGTCACCACATAAATGAAACTTCAGTTATTTCAGATATACATCCAAAAAGGACCCTCTACAGAAGCAATTTTCAACAGGTGTGCCACAAGAAGTTTTAAAACATGCAATACCTGACTATTTAGTCAGGGTCACTGACCTGTTTTCCCTTTGATTGACAAATTTTTAAAAAATGACAACAGCCAACACAACAACAGCCATCCAGTGTAAATGAATCAAAATTATACCTATTT
Source organism: Mormoops blainvillei (assembly GCA_004026545.1). Classification (NCBI taxonomy): domain Eukaryota; kingdom Metazoa; phylum Chordata; class Mammalia; order Chiroptera; family Mormoopidae; genus Mormoops; species Mormoops blainvillei. The sequence goes on along the minus strand of PVJD01005656.1, from coordinate 90,284 downwards.
TTTTGGTCATATCGGCAAAATATATAATAAATTTTTTGGTATGGTGCAGAATTTTAGTAATTAGTTTATGTGTGCCATGAGATGACAAAGGTTGAAAATCACTGCTCTGCAGAAATATAGGTTGATTTTTTAAAAAATATTTATTAATTTTCCTTTTTTATTGAATTTATTGGGGTGACACTATTAACAAAATTATACATTGTTTCAGGTTCACGATTCTAGAACATATCATCTGTATGTTATATTATGTGTTCACCAAGCCAGGTCAGATCTCCATCCATCACCATTCATTCCCCCCTATACCCTGCTCCACCTCCTTCCCTCCCTACCTCCAGCCCCCAGCCATCACCACACTGTTGTTTGTCCCTATCCATGAGTTCCTACCCTCATTTTTCTTTTTTTCTCAATCCCAAACAGTGTTCAGACATAAGCTTCAGTGGATTTACACAAAACTTTTGCATAGTTACCTTAGAAAAAAATGTCATCGGATATATTCAGAAAATGTAAAACAAGTATTCCTTTATACCAACATAACTGAGAACTTAATAGAGGTGTCAAAGATTAAAAAATACTTTCAGGGAATTACAGTAATCAAAAACCTTTTGTAGGTTTAATGTTAGTTTTCTTTCCTTTTTATTACATTAAAGTGATTGCACCACAAATACTCAATTTTTGAAACCTGAAATGTTATTAAACTATAAGTTGCTATACATACATGAGATTGGGGGCATGAATAAAGTGGGTTATTTCAGTATGAATTTAACAAAGATTTAAACAAAGCTCTTCCACAATGAGTAACATCTTAAGGCAAACAGAAAAAGGGGTTATACAACACAACAGTTTTTTCATTGTGTCTAATAGAGTATGTTCATAAACATATGAACAGTATATAAAAATTAAATGGTACAGAAAGGAAAATTGAGAACTTGAGCACTTATATAAGTTTCTATAATTTCTCAATAAATCAGCATCATTTAAAATTAAACTTTTTATAATTAAACTTAAATGTAAACATTTTTAAAAATAACATTAAAAACTTTGAGGAATTTATCATTCATTTTGGGAAGTTATTTTATTTATATCCTAAGTTACTGATCTATATACCTGCTGAACACTACTTGAAAAATAAGACCCACTCATTTCATAAATTAGATCTGTATTTTCTCTGACCTCACTAGAGTCTTAACAATTTAAAGAATATACAAAATGTTGACCTCTGTGAGTGAAAAAAGTACCTTGAGGTGATACTGTTCAATATTTCCAATGGTCACCTGAAGCTATTTCACCACAATGTATATTTAGAAGAATTTAAATTTAGTAGTCAAAATTATTACTAAAATTATGAATTAAGTGTATCTCACATGTATTGTGTCCCTAGAGAAGAATTAAATTTTCACTAGTATATGTTATATATTAAAACATACGTAAGTATATATTTTAAATACTTAACAGTTTATATATTAAATACATGTTTTATCATTGCAGAACCCCTGAACCAGACATTGTTATTGCCAGATTTGTAATCATTTTTTTTCCCCACGATTTTATATATTCATATACTCAGACTTGGTGATTAATGAAATGTTTATTTCGGCCTTTACTTGATATTATCAGCTCACTGGTAACACCAATATTCATGAGAAACATACATGTGTTGGCAATGATACGAGAAACCACAACATTGACAGTCCTTGGAGGGGCGTTTTAAGTCATGAGAGCGATGTGCTGTATTGCTGATGGGGCCATTATTCATTGGAAATGTCTGCAAAAGTGATAGGGACCACTTTATCCAAGTGGTCCCTATCTGGAAAGTGCTATTCCTGTCAAAAAATAAGTTTTGGGATTTTGTATTCCTTTTTACTTGGTGCTGAGTATTAAATAAATTTTTATTCTTATATAAATAAGATATACATGTTATATAATATACATAAAATAAATTTCACATAAAATTACATATATAAATATATATAAGACTGCTTTCTACAACAGGACTAAAAGTGCTATCATTAGGTGTAAAATCTACATATTGTCCTGGTGCCACTAAAATTGAGGGCTGTATTTTGTTTTGCCAGTATCTCTCCATTTGGCCTGACCCCAGGCATCACTTCATTGGTATAAGGTAGGTTTTACTGCACTTGACCTTCCTATCTCAAGTAGCTCTTCCTCTTCGGATCTCTCTTCCTTTCTAAGGTACCTTCCTTTGGTTCTTTTGACAGAGGGTTGATCCCTACCAAGGTGTGACACAGAGAAAAGAGTGGTGGTAGAGACCAGGGAAAGTGGCACCAGCTTTGGGTTCTGTAACCAAATTGTCATTTCACATTGTGCACAGCACTTGGCACTTCAGGTCTCAGTTTCCCCATCTTTATATTGAAGACAAGAAGTTCAGTAATCTCTATAGCCTTTTCAAAATGTGAAAAACTACAATTCTATGAGCTCCAAATACCCATCCAGGGTTACCTTTTAGGCTTATGACCCTAAAAGGGACAGCCAAAAGTAAAAACTTATATTACTTCTATTTTAGGTATGTTTACATTTCATTAGATGCCTCTTGAGAAATAAATAGTTTCAAAACTTCAAAAGAATAATTGAATAGCTAATGAAAAAATTTCAGAACACAGTGTGAAGTGTTAGGACCTCTCTCTATAAGTCACCATTTGAGAAATAAGAATAGTCCTATGTATTGCCAATGGTCATGACACAACTTAGAAGACAGGGCAATTTCCCTATTGAACAGCCTGAACTCTCATATAAAGAATGATGCCCTGGCTGGTGTGGCACAGTAGACTAGGTGCTGGCCTGCGAACCAGAGGGCTGCCAGTTCCATTCCCGGTAGGGGTACATGCCTGGGTTACAGGCCAAGTCCCCAGTGGGAGGTGCACGGGAGGCAACCACACATTGATGTTTCTCTCTCTTTCTCCCTCCTTTCCACTCTCTAAAAATAAATTAATTAATAAAATTTTTTTTTTAAAAAAAGAATGAATGTGGATAAGGGTGGCTGAGTCTATATTTAAAAGCAACTTTACAAGCAGCTAAGATGTTATATGCAACTTTGTTCTTTCCAGGCCACTAATGTACATCCCCATACAAATAAACCTATTTCCCGAGTAATTCCTATTTTCTGCTAGACAAAGGGGGATATTTTTCTATATGTCTACTAGCAAGTGTAATGGAAAATTCTGCCACTCATATAAAGGTGGTAGGATTTTTGGTAGCCAAGATAAGAAGTGCTGTGAATCAGAGCTTTATTGATTCATCTGAGTTTCAACCCCTTTATTTTTCCAGCAAAATCATTACAGTAAACAAAGCAACTATAGTGAGCCAGGTTATGCTAGTGGCCCAAACACCTCCTTTAACAATTGAACTGAACGGACTGCTGGAGATTGACCACTCCTTTAATCATATCTCAGAAGTGCTCACAATGTGAAAAGAGCCAACTGCACTGCCTGAGCCTCTAATGTAGATTGAATCAGGACAAAGTCGTTTGTGTAAGTTCTTTCTTCTTTCATGATCCCTCAGTGTGGTGCTGTTATATACGATTAACCTGTTTCTTCTTTATTTCTTAACCTGTTTCATATCCTCAAAAAAATTTTTTACTACTGCTTCTGCTGTTCTCAGCCAAAATTATTTCCCAAGTTGAAACACTTTCCCCTTTACATACACCCTGTCCAACAATTGAAGCACTCAGACTCCATGTCTATACTCCCTATTTACCCAGTATTAATGCATCCATTAATTCAATGTATTGATCTATGATATCATTGCCATTGGTGATAAAAAGACTACAAACAATATGGCATACAGGCAATTGAACCTCATGGATCATTGGGGAGACAAATTCAAGTAAGAATATATTTTAACAGAATATGTAAAATTTCCCAGGACATCAAAGGGGAAAATGGTTGTCACCCTTCAAAGACCTGACTAAAAATTTGCTAAGAGGCTACATGATATATTGTTCTGAATTATTTGATCGATTACATATTTATTACCTGACCTTCGAGGTCATTATATATTTTCAACAGTACCCTGTAAATACTGGAGACATTGTGGGTACTCAATAAACACACATTCTTAACTATGCATTGTGACATCAGGGCAGAGACACAAGTGAGTTTTTGTTGCCCTTTATCTTCTTCTTTCACATTGTCCTTCCTTCGCAGATTTCTTTTCTTTTACAAGTATTTTTCCCTTGTCTCTTTGACAGAGTTCATCCCTACCAATGTGTGGTATAGAGGAAACAACTGGTGAGTTTCAATTATTAGCTTAGATAGGTAGAAATCTGGTAAAAGCTAGAGTTCACACTAGCTTTTTGAGATTCTTGTGTTGGCCTCTTAATTTTACTCTCATACATGATCAGAGGTCAGTGTGACACTGGCTGGCCATTTTGCAAATGAGTCTATTTCTTTTCAAAAGATTCCAGATGCCTCATCTTCACATATGAAAAGAAATCTACCTCCTCAGTCTTATAGTAAACAGTTCCCCCAGCTGTTACATCTTTGGTCATTTATTTATATATACCAGTAAGTATATTTATTGAGCAGTTTCTTCTTTGATAAGTAGGATTCAGAGCCAAAAGTTGTACCTAACGTTCACTGGAAAAAACTGTTTCTTCGCCCTTTTTCCTCTTTTCAAGGGTTAGCCCATCCTGCTTACTACTGTAACACCTCTAATCCAATATTTAGTGGGGCAATTATTTTTTAGGTGTGTCTGCTTTAAGTAAACTGCCCTTTCATTAAATACAGGCCTGATGCAATGAAATACTACACAGCAGCAAAAAAATAAGAAACTCTTACATTTCGCAATGGCATGGATGGACCTGGAAAATATTATGCTAAGTGAATTAAGTCAGTCAGTTAAAGACAAATACCATATGATCTCATTTATATATGTAATCTAATGAACACAGTAAACTAAAGAAAAAAATAGTACCAGAAACCTAGATACATGAAAACAACTGTTGGAAAGGAGAAGCAGGAATGAAAGCTGGTGACGGGATTAACCAACCCATGGACAGGGACAACAACATGGGGACTGATTTAGGGAGGGGAGAAAGTGGGGCTGGGTGGTGGTTGGGAAAGGGAGAAAAAGAGGGAACAAATGTAATAGAATAAACAATAAAAATAAATTTTAAAAAAAGAATAAGTACAGGCCTGATGCTGTACCTAGCTCTGGATTTTACATTTGAGGAACAGGTCCAATGAAGTTAAATGATGTAACCAAGATCCCAAGTATGTTAACTGTGACTTTTCCTTCTTACAAGCTCTAGAGGCAGAAAATAATAGAAAGCAGAACTACTTAGTATAGGGTTAGAGAATTTAGATCCACTTTTGCTCATTATTCACCTCCAGACTGAATAAAAAGAGGTTAGGAATTCATGAGACATTGTGAAAAATTAGTAAATTATATCAATTTACAGAAACAGTTTATGTAGAATTGGATCATTTTCTCCTCACCCTCAGTCAAGACTTTCTTTCACAACTCAGGCCAAGTCTGTGTTTACAAGAGTCAAAGAGATTGTACTTCTATGAATGCCTCTATATGAGGCTGACTGTTGGAAGAGTTTTGAGACCAGGCTGTACTGGGAAGAGCCTGTTTATCCAGTATTAGACCCAGCAAGGATGTATGGGCTTTCCAATTGACCTAGTGGGTTTATAAAACGAGGTTGCCTTTAGGGTTGAAAGGGGCTTTTCTTAAGAATGCTTCCTATAAGATAAGAGGGCCCCAAAAGATAGCACCTGTCTCTCACCTTGGGGAGACAGGGTTTGAGTAGAAACTAAATTTCCAGTCATAGAATTATGTTGGAAGTCTCCAACGGTGGAAATATCAGAAGAACCCACAAAAATACTTCATGAGAAAAACAATATTTAGGCATTAGAAATACAGAGTAGTTTGACACCAGATTAAACATCACCAAGTATGTAAAACTGTTCTATTTTCTTATTTATTCCTTTACCATTGGATCTGAACCTGGAAGATACAGAGCAGCTGCTAGTCTATGAAAAATAAGGTTGAGCTGAGAAGAGAGAAGAAAATTATCCCTTTCTCTAATATGTCAAAATAGAACTTTGTGGGAAGAGGGCTGTTAAAGGAAGGGGAAAAAACCTTGAAAGTTATGGCTGGATATCTCAGTTGGCTAGAGCACTGTCCCCATATTCCACAGCTGCAGGTCCAACCTCTGGTCAGGGCACATACAAGAAGCAACCAAGGAATGCATAAAGAAGTGGAACAACAAATAAATATCTCTCTCTTCATCTCTGTCTCTCTCTGTCTCTGTCTCTCTCTGTCTCTCTCCCCCCCCACATCAATAAGTTTAATAAGCTAGTAAGAAAATAATGTTGTATTAGACTGCATTATGCTATTGAACATCAAGAAAAAAAGACAGTCTATTTTTAATACCCAATAGTGAGTAAAAACTAAGAGTAAAAATGGGTGCTGGGAAGCATCCATGGCTTGTTTTAAGAGCCAAAAGTGAGAAAGAATCAAGTTGTTAGCTGCTTGTATCCTACCACTGGTTACATCAGCTATTAGTAGAAGCAAAGCTTCCTTACTCAAAGCCCACTGTTTTCTTTATTCTCTTAAGAAAAACAAAAACAACAACAAAACTAGGAATACCTATTTACTCTAAAAATGATGGAAAGTAAAAGACACTTTAGGGACATAATATCCAAATGCAATTCTCAACCTTCTTTTGGCCCTGATTCATGAGGAAAGGAGGGAGGGAAGGTGGGAAGAAAGGAAGAAAGAAAGGTACCTTTCAAAAGATACCTTTGAGACAGTCATGGAAATTTGAATATAGACTAGGTATTTGATATTAAGGAATTACAAGTAATTTTGTTAGGTATGATAATGACAAGGTGTTACATTTAAAATGTCCTTCTATGTGAATTAAGCATACTGAAATAATAAATGGTGAAATAATACTATGCCTGGTGTGGTATTGTGATTTATGGTAAGAAGTATATATTTGTTCTTCATCCTATTTCTGGCACAGAGCACCCAAAACCTGTGGAATTTCCTAAGTGATAAAAGCAAAAAAAAGATCTCTTTTTTTTATGTTACTCAGATGATTTTTGGAAAGTACCTAAGGAGATGGGCCATGGCAGAAAAGCCAGCCATGTGAAGAGCTTTCAGTTCCACCCACCTGACCACTCGGGAAGGGAGACGGGCTGGAGATTGCATCAACTGCCAATGGCCAAATTATGCCTATGTAATGAAGCCTCCATGCACACCAAAAGGTCAGGGTTCTGAGGGCTTCTGCATTGGTGAATATATGGCAATACAGGGAGAGCAACGTACCTGGTGAGAGCACTCTTTCCCACACCTTGCCCTATACATCTCTTTCATCTTGCTATTCCTGAGTTATATCCTTTTATAATAAACTGGAGAACTAATGAGTAAATGGTTTCCTGAGTTCTATGAAACACTCTAAATTAACCTAATCCAAGGAAGAGGTCATGGGGACCTCCAATTTTTGGCTGGTTGGTCAGAATTACAGGTAATAACCTGGGCTTGAAACTGGTATCTGAAGTGTGTGGGAGCGTTGTCTTAGAGAGCTGAACCATTAAACTGTGGGGTATGACTCTATCTCTGAGTAGTGTCAGAAATGAGTTGAACTGTAGGATACCAGCTGGTATTCAAAGAATTGCTTAAACGTGTGGGGAAATCCTACTTCAAAAAAACTGGGATTGGGTTCAGAACCTTAATACCTGGTATTTGATTTGAAATATTCCACAGGGGAAAATAAAAGTAGGATATATAGATAAAACTAGCTGGAAAAATACAGATAATTGTTGAAGATAGGTCATGGGTACATAGGGCTACATTATTCTATTCTCTCTACTTTTAAGTGTGATTACACTTTCCATTATAAAAAGTTTAAAATGAAAGAAGAAATTCACAGGCCCATATAGTTGACTTGTTCTAACTATGCCTCCTCTACAACATTTGACTTACATAAATAAGGCAGCTTGTCTCAATGATCACTTCTGCATAAACACAATATGTTATATCTAATTAATTATAATTCCTTTATTTTTCTAGACCATAGCTTTACATCTTAAAAGAATAAATTTATTCCAAAGCCTTTCTTTGCATTGAGAAAACCAAAGTTCTCCTCCACTGATAAAATAATTGGGAGCTGAATGTTCCTAAGTATCTCTTCATATAATGGTTAATGTTCCATATACCAAAGTCTTGAGTACCATATCTTTGCATCCATATCTTGGATTCCATATTTCTGAGGAGAGAATCAGAATTTTATGATAGTAGAGGAGGCCATGAAGGGCAAAGTTGCTTGGGAAATTGCATTCACAGGCAATTAAGGAATAGGAACTGATCATTTTTCAGACATATCTGTGTCGAAGATATCTGCATCCTGTCAGACGGGATCAATTCAAACTACTCCTTGAAAATATACTACTATATTTATTCTCCATCATAGTATAATAAGCAGACTTTTCACATTTTATTGCCTCTGATCCTGGAGTAAGTCCTGCTTAAATTAATATCATCCAGGCTGCAGTTGTGACATAGTTGAATGTGCCTGCATATGCACCAACAAAACAAAACAAAATAACCCTTATTAAATAGACCAGCATTTTGGAAGAATGTTCTGGAAACAATGGAGCACTTGAACTCACTCTTATTCACTCTCTGTCTCTCTTTCTTTATTAAAAGATGCTACAACACACTCTTGATATAAAAACAAACAAAAAACAACTACCCCCCCCCAAAAAAAGACAGACATTGGTGACTCTGAATAGAACAGTAATTAGGAAAGACAGAATCTCAATGTAAAAAGAAACTGGGAATACCTCAACTAATTTTTTAACATATATTTTACTTGTTTAATGGGTACATGTGTTATACATCATAAAAACTACCTAAATGAATTCAAGAAAACTTTCTTTTAGCAAGTTAAAATGAAAATTCTAAGTGATAAGAAAAAAGTGCATCACACATTAATTGGCCGCACTGTTTTTCCTTCTTAGTGATAGATAAAATAATGGTGCTTCTAAAAGCAATAAAATACAATATTGTAAAGGATAGTTTGATATATTTATGTACATTAGGTAATAAATATTCAGAGACATTATAGATGATCGAAACATAAACTTATGCTATAGGCTCTCTTTAGAGGAATAGTCATGATTTCACATCATCATTCCATAAAATAGGGACAAAAAAATAATTCTGATAGCCCTTGGGGCTGGCCAATTGGGACATCTCTGGGTGTTCATATATATATATTTGCTCTACAATATACCACTTGCTACTCCCAATAATTGGAGATTGGATAAATCTACGTTATCAACAGAAGCACAGTCAGTTTTAGACAGGGAGATAAACTTCAGATCATTATAATAAAAATCTGTAACAAATGGAACTGCCCTCATGCCAAATGTAGTTGCTGCTATCTTAGAATCAGTTCTCATTTTCCATGCTCTAGGGTGGTCCATCTACAGAGAAGGAAGATGGACTAGAATGAAGACTTACTGAGTCCCTTTCACTTTATGATTCTATGTTTCTAAATAAAATCCTGTGAAACTACAAGTCATAAATATTAAAAGATGCATTCTTTAATTAGACACCGCTTGGTTCACTAGCCTCAACAAAGAAAATAAAATTTAAAATTCCATTACTCATGAAATAATATTTTATTAACTAATCATAAAAACAATTCATAAGCTTAGCTCAGCTAAAATAAAAAATGCATTTTATTTTGTGTTAATTTTGACATGAAATTAGAAGAAATTAATCAATGCCACCAAACCCCAATCCTAGATTGATAAATAATCCAGCTTCCCTCAGAGACTCATGGTTAGGTAAATATACTACTGGATTTATAATTCATTTTATTTATTATTGATTCTTCATTGTTCTGGAGCACCAATGGCACTTATGATAGCTTTCAAAGTATTAAAATTCATGAGCTTCTTTATATCTCCTTTGTAAAATAACTCATGATTTTCTTTGTATATATTAATAATCAGTTTTCATGGAGAAGGAAAATCGATACTAAGCTTTCCGGAATATTCAGTTTTTGATATGATGACTGTTTTAACAAGTTTATTTAACCAATGCTACTTCAAGAACAGAAAAAAAGGTCCATTAGAAAATAAAAGGCTATTAGGAAGAGCAAAGTTTCAGGAAGAATAGAAAAGGGAAAGGAAAGAGAATGTATCTTTTTCCTTTATTTCCTGGGAATTGCCTAGGTGGGGACAACAAGTGAGAACTCCATAGTCTTAGCTTTGAATCCTCTGAATTATCACGTGGCTGTATTCATTTAAATGACAACAGACTAGCTTTGTTATGTCCACAGATTAGCTTTGTTCTTGCATCTGCAGCTGTCTTTCAGGACTCATACGATATATAAAGAATAAACCATTTATAAGACAATAATAGTATTTGAACTATATATTAAATGTTAGCTTATTTCTCTATTAATGTTAAGCATAGTATTCCTTGTTAAATAAACTTGCCTTAATATTATATTTATCTTATTATTGAAGGAACAAATGGAAAACTAAAAATGTTTGTTCATTATGCTGAAAAATTGAAGACATAAAAAATAAAATTGAGCAAAAGATTCAAAATAAACCTAGTACTTTTAGGAAGCAGAGCAAAATTTAAAAAGTGTTTTCCTCTTGAATAAAATATCCACCAACATGTACCTAAAAATCTACAGCAAGGAGTTAATCACTGGCCTATATTGGCCCAAGAACACATACTATGGTTACATCAATGCACAGTAGGATGTCCCAGTAGTACTAAATATAAAGCAGCTTTTATGTCTTTGCTCAGACCATCTAACCTAATTTTAGCTAGCCTGGATCTTTCTCCAAGCAACTTTGTGGAAAGTATGCTCTGATTTTATTGTCCTGGAAAGCAGAGCAAAGCATACATTAACTGACTTTTAACTAACTGCATTTAGAAATATCATGAAGGAAGAAAGAACTGCACACATTCATAAATAAATACACACCTCTGACATCACTCTTTATTAGAGAATTAAGTTTAAAATGCTATAATACAAGGCGTGTATTGCTTTAAAATATAACTAATGACATTAAAATCATTAATTGTATGAAACGAAGCAATTACTCAAAAGTGCAGAGCATTCCTAGTGAGGCTTCCACTCACCACATATACTCAGCTATTATAAAACCCCATAGAATTTCTACTTACCTTCCTAACCATACTGATTCTTAAATATATTTGATTTCAAAATCACCTTTCTCAATTTCAACAGTTTCATCTTTTCTGTGATCAATGTGGAAGTGAAGAAAACAAATATAGTGCTGAGGGTTTCAGACAGAGCAATTAAACCTGCAGTTTCTCTAGGCACATATTACAGCATCAGCATTTGCAGCTCAAGAAGCCACTAATGAATTAGGCTCAAATAAAGTCTTTGATGGAGATGATACTTTATTTTGCACATATGCTATCAGGATTATATCATCATGGTTAAATTCATAATCTACCAATATTTTGTTAAGAACTCCGAAGTTTGGGCATTTTTATTAAAATCATAAAAATCCAGAGAATGTCAGACCCTACCTTGATATAATAAGAACCTGGAAATTTCTGTTGCAGTTTCCCTTTTTACTGCATTAAAATAATAACATCAAATGCAGATCTATTAAAACTTAGTGCCATGGCTTCAGGTTATGAGAAAGCTTTTATAAAAATGAAGGGGTGTTTTGTTTATTATTCATGATCTCAAGAGTGGCTGTATGAATGTGTTATAAAAGCAAACGTGTAAAAATCAATAAAATTAAAATGAAGGTAAAATGTAATAATATAAGCTACAAAAACAAAATTATTCCTTAGTTTGCCAAGGAATGTGTTAGCAAATTGAGAGATACAAAGAAAGTAAATACCATAATCCTATCATAATTAATCCTGTTTATATTATTACTGTAGTAACAAGTGACATATATAGACAGGTGATTTTATCTATTTTGCTTACCTACAAATCCATACTGTGGTGCTTGCCTTATAATAACCACTCAATAAATATTTATTAAATAAATTCAATATTTTATTTGGCCTTTATAAGAAGCCATTAGTATTATTGTTAATATCTTAATTTTTATTGTTCTTATTAACCATTTACTATTATGATTAGCATCCTACAAATGAAAAATCTGAGAGAACAGCACAAAATGCCAGAGTTACAGTCCGTTCTGTCTGATTCCAAACCTAAGCACATACCCTTCTCTTTCTATCTCTTGTTGATAAAAACCAGATTTCACTATAAGCTGGTCTGGTAATCAAAATTTCATGGAGATCACAGACAGGAGCTAAAAATCAGAGAACATCCAGTATTAAAACAAGCAGAGGGAGATAATATTTAAAGCAGGAAGAGGTGGAATGAGCAAAAAAGGTAAGCAAGCATAATTAACATTCAGAATCAACTAATGGGTAGATCTGGCAGAAGTGCAGTGTGGGCTGCATTGACAGGGTTGGTGTGTTAGTACTCAAAGTATACTAACTTTGGTGGGGAAATGGCAACAAAGGTCAGTAACAGCCCGGACCAGGTGGCTCAGTTGGTTGGAGTGTTGACCTGTACACCAAAAGACTGCGCGTTTGATTCCTGGTCAGGGCACATGCCTAAGGTTCTATCCGTGGCTGGGGCACGTAGAGAAGGCAACCAATTGATGTTTCTCTCTCACATCAATTGCTATCTTTCTCTCTCTCTCTCTCCTCCCCTTCAAAAACATATCCTTGAGTGAGGATTTAAAAAAAAAATCAGTAACAAGTTAGACTGACAGAAAAACAAAAGTCTAGAAACTTTGGAAACGAAAATTAGAATTAAACCAGAGATTAAGAGTCCCAGATAAATTACAATTTAAGGGAAATTACAAATTATAACACTGAAAGACTGCGTAGAGGTTCTAGTTTCCCTTCAGTATCGATTGTCCAGAAGATATGTGAGGCTAAAAAACATAAGAGCAAATTACCTGAGGGCCACATTAACTGAGTAAAACAGTTTAGAAGAAACTTATTAACAACAACAACAACAACAACAAAGCCCTATAGAGATACCAAACCAAGGTAAAGTAGTGGGGTGGGGAGGGTGTAAATTAAGAGGGTACATTTAAATCATAAGGAAAACAAGTCAGAAGCTGTATTTAAATTGAAGCCAAAAACCTTGAATATCATCGGAAGCAAGTGATTCTAAAGAAATCTTGTGGCTGCCTTGTCTAAATCACATATGCTTACTCTGTTTTGTGGCATTATGTTTGTTTCAAATGGCAGCATTCATTGTGTTTGCCTCATAACAGAGGATTGTAGCACAGCAATAAAACTAATATTGAAGAATCAGTTTTGATCTGGGTGTACCTAGACTTGCAAATGCAAATGGGCAGAAAGTATTGCAAGAGGCAAAGGAAAACACAATTACAGGTAAAAGGAAACTCTGGTAACGAATACATTCTGAGAGGTTCACACAGACAGGTATCGAGAGACATAACTAGAAAAGTAGCTTGAAGAAAGACTAAAACCCTTAAATGTGTTTGATCAAACAGTTTGGATATCTTGTTCCAGGAAATAGGAAGCAATGGAGATTTGAGTTGAGGACTACTCTGTTAAAAGTATCACTTTTAGGAAGATGACCATGACAGCAGTATGACCTATGAATCTAAGATAAAAGTAAGGGATACCGATGAGGAAGCTATTGCAACAATTTAGAAGTGCGGTAAATAAGATGTGAATTATATCCTTGACTTTATGAATGCAAAGAGTTTTGTAATATTGTATTATGTGGGATAAAAGTGGGGTTGGAAAGCCAATAAGAGAAATTTCTTATAATGAAAATGATGAGTCCCTATCTAGAGAGACAGTTGGAGACTAAATGCATACACACACAGAATCACACTTTATGTACATTGGAAAACGTATTGCTTAAAGTCAGAGCAAGAATATCAATTTGTCACTCATCATGTATGGGACGTTACAAAGCTGTAATAATGAGTGATGGGTATGAGCCCTCATTTCTCATACCATATGCAGATGTTTCTTTTTATTAAGTAAAAGTACAGTTTTTAAAATAAATCCAATAGTCATATAATAATACTTTATGTGAAGAATCATATACTATTTCAGAGAATATATCGAGATAAATTTAGGTATGTAAATATTCTTTAAAGAAATTTTATTTCAGACAACACAAAAGATATTTAAATGACCCATACAGTAAATATCACCCTGTAGAACATGTATGATGTAATGATACTGACAACATTAAGCAATCAGCTAGTGGGCTCTTTTTCAAGGTATGATGTGGATTTGCATTTACCTACCCACAGGCTTATCAGCAAATATCTGTCAGAAAAAGCTCCCTGGAACAGTGCAGTCTATATGCAGCTAACTGGCCCACATGGGACTCAAGCCCTTTATTCTGGCCACATTAATGCAAGCTCTACTCAACTGGACTCTAAATAACCAGCTTGTTTTCATAAATTTTGAGGTTAAGATTTTCTTTTGTGTGTTTGTTTGTTTTTCCATTTTGGTGGAGGGAGAAGAACTAATTCAGTACAGTTTCTGGAAAATATCATCAGAGTTGATTTTTCACCTCCAAATACTAATTAATTAATTAGTATTAATTAATAAAATTTTAATTAAATAATTAGTATAGGTGAAAATAACTAAAAGAATCAGACAATTTATATCACTGGAATCATGAGATATATCACATTCAGATTAAAGAAAGACAATTTACCACAACTTTATTACAGATATTTAGATATCTGGACAGGTGTCTGTCATTTGGGCTGTTATTGACTATGGTAAATACTTGTTTTAAAAATACACTAGGAGTTAAAACAATACCTCAGCATAAGCTTTAAGCAAATCTTGTAAGACATTTTTATTCTTCCATCCCATTAGGGCTAGTCTATCAAGGCACTGAAATACAATAAATCGAAAATGAATGTGTTTAATCTGGACTCTGAAATGACATACTTTATTGTTATTTTGGGGGATTTGAGGTCTAATAATATCCATAAGCTGATGCTTTTTGTCATTTATTTCTAATAGGCAAAATCCCCCAAATATTTACAAATAGATTTACTTTTGATTTATGTAAATTTGAAGACCAAAGATGATAATTTTTGACAGATAAAATTATTAGATTAAATACCAAACTTAAGACTTCAAAAAACTTGAATCAGATAGAGTAGTATTAGCATAACACTTCTATCTTGTGTTTAAAATACTTTAACAATGATGAAAGAAATAAAATCATGGGAGGCATTGGCTAATGTATCTACAGAAGCATTTCACTATTATTAGCAGTTGTCAGAATTTGGTCTAATGTTAAAATGTAGATGAACGTTTTGTGTCATTTTGCTTTTTTCTGCCTGTCACATTGTCTACAGGTATAAGTGGTTCTATTTCATGGCAATTCAGTCATCCCCACTCACATGTCAGGCCATAATCTGAAGAATATGATATAGAAGAAAGTTATAGCCAGAAGCCTGAAAGGTATCTGCTTAAAAACATTCACGACACAGATTGAAACACTTAGATAGTTTTAATGGCTGTATACTTGAGTGTCAAAAGATAAAACAGACACATGTTTTGACATCTAATAAGTAGATATGTCATTTACACATTTTCTATATGATGATTTCTAACTTCTGGATTCTCTACTAGTGTCCTCATATTCTTGTACTTCTTTCTATCTGAATTCATGCAGCCTTCACAGATACTCAAACAAATGGGAATGTTTTATTGTTCTAAGGCCTGGCCCATTTATTTCTATTGCAATACACAAGCCTGCTGTGCTCAGATACAGCATCTGAAGAGTGATGTTGAAATAGACAAAGCAGGCTGGCAGGACTAGTCATGCTAAAGGAAGTAACTTCAGGCAATTCTGAAATAGTAATCACAATATTAGTTAGCTATGATATGCTAATAAATACTACATGACCCTTTAGGCAAAAGAGTGGAATTATTTAAAACCATGTTCCACACTTCTAACTCAACTCGGTCACCCAAATTAGCTTTCTTTGTTCTTGCCTCATAATTTTCTCTGTGCTCGTCAGGCAGGATTTTTTGTTGTGTGTGGGCATCCTAATCCAAACCCAAATCATCATGTATATTTTGAAGTAATCATATATAACAGATACATATTTAGGTACAAAATATTTTATCTTTTAATTTTCTCCAAAAAAATCAGATACTTTACATAGTTTAATCAAAATACCAAGTATAGCAGTTCCTCAAAAAACATCATTTTGTTCAATGTCGCTTTGTTATAAAGTTGATGAAATGCTTTGGTATGTAACTATTTGGTATTCTTTATATCAATTAGCCTATGGTAAAATTGGCTTTGTTTCAATATATGTTATCTAGCTTAAACTCTAAGAAGCTATTGATGACATTAAGTGAAGACTTACTGTTATAACAAGAAAACACAACCATATATCAGAAAAAAACATGCACAATGACAGAATTACATCTTTTTCTCTGATAATACAAAAAAATAATAGATATAAGCTTAAGATATTCTAAGTATTTCACACTGACATAACTAAACAAAATGAAGCTCAGTTGGATTCATGGCTTTGTTCAATTTCAAATAGTAAGACATAAATCAATAAACTTTCTTTTCTCTTTCTTTTTTCTTTTTCTTTTTTTTTTTTTTTGCTTGTTTGCTTTACCTTATTTAAGAAGGTTTTTCTACTACCAATTTTGCTCAAAGGAATAAGGCCAGGCTCCCAGTGTGTAAAAATACAGCCTAACTTTGGGAACACTCAATCAGAAACTAAACTTGGAGCTGCCCAATGGCAATATAGAATGTCAAGGTAGATAAACCTGTATAATGCTAAAACGAAAGGGTGTTTCTGGGACACAATTATTTTCTCTCATAATACCTAATTTCTTATAAAACAGTGAAGTTTTTTAAACTTGAAACACTGTAACAAATAAAAAATAAATGCATGAAAGATATGAAAGAGAAGAAAAGGTGAATAAATTAAAAAAGATGCATTATACTATCACATAAATTATTTGGTTATAATTATAATCTCTCCCAACCTTATAACATGTTCTTGGAGCCAAATACAATGCACCAATAAATATAAAACATAGATAAAGCAAATGGCTTCAGAAATGTTTTGAAATTGTTGTACACATGACCAGGAAACAAGAAACTATACTTATTATTTTTAAATAGATCATCATGTTTAATCTTCAACACCACTAAGTACACTTTAATATCTTTGTTTTAGAGATAAGAACATAGACACTTAGAGTCAATAAGTTGCCCAAGACGCACTCAGATCTATCTGATTTCAAAATTTTCTTTTAATTTCAGAATATTAACTGTAATGCAGTACACTTATAAATTTTACCTCATCAGAAATAATTATAAGAAATAGTATTAAATCTCTGCTTTGTGCACTATGTGAGGTGTATAAGTTAAGTACGAATATAATCTAAGAACATCTTTTGTGGGGAGGAGAGCATTTTGAGAAATAATTAGAAAAATTACTTAAACATATTTAGATATACAGTATATACATTATGTAGTTGATACTATTTATTTCAATATCTATTTTGGACAAGGCCATCACTGAAGATGGCATAGCAGAGAAATGGAAAGAAGACATATTTTTAGTCATTCAATCAACCAATCCTGGAGTCTGCCCTATCTTTAGACTTCCTGTTGGGGAAAATCACAAATGTACTTATGGTTTATAGCTGCTTGATTTGGATTTCAGTAACTTCAGCTTGAAAACATCATAACTAGTGCACACTGATTATAATATAAAGGTGCAGAGAAGACAACATTAATGTAGAGGTTCAGGTAACTTTCACTATGCATACTCATTTAACAATAGTTTTTCTTCGTTTTAATTATATTTTATTGATTATGCTATTAAGAGTTGCCCCAGTTTTTCCCCCTTTTCCCCCCTCCATGCAGCATCCCCAACTCCCTCAGGTAATCCCCACACCTTCGCTCATGTCCATGGGCCATGTGTATAAATTCTTTGGCTACTCCATTTCCTATACTATACTTTATAACCCCATGGATATTCTGTAACTACTTATTTGTACTTCTTATTACCCCTCACCTCTTCACTCATTTGCCCACACCCCCTGTGCATCTGGTAACCATCAAAATGCTCTCTATATTCATGATTCTGTTTCTGTTCTTATTTGCTTAGTTTGTTTTTTAGATTTAATTGTTGATAGATATATATTTGTTGCCATTTTATTGTTCATACTTTTTATCTTTTTCTCAAAGAAGTCCCTTTAACATTTCATATAATATGGTTTGCTGATGATGAACTCCTTTAGTTTTCTCTTGTCTGGGAAGCTCTGTACATGCCCTTCGATTCTAAATGATAGCTTTGCTGGATATAGCAATCTTGGCCGTAGGTCCCTGCGTTTCATAATTTTGAATATTTCTTGCCAATCTCTCTTAGCCTGCAAAGTTTCTTTTGAGAAATCAGCTGACGGTCTTAAGGGAATTCCCCTACAGGTAACTGACTGCTTTTCTCTTGCTCCTTTTAAGATTCTCTCTTTATATTTAACCTTTAGCATTTTAATCAGATGTGTCTTAAGGTGGGCCTCTTTGTGTGCATCTTGTTTGGGACTTTGTGCTTCCTGGAATCGCATATTTATTTCCTTCACCAAATTAGGAAAGTTTTCTTTCATTATTTTTTCAAATAGATTTCCAATTTCTTGCTCTTTCTCTTCTCCTCCTGGCATCCCTAGGATGTGAATGTTGGTACACTTGAAGTTGTCCCATAGTGGTTTACCCTACCCTCATTTTTCTGGATTCTTTTTTCTTCCTGTTGTTCTCATTGGTTGTTTTTGCCTCATGTTCCAAAGCATAGATTTGATTCTCAGCTTCATCCATTCTACTGTTGTTTTCCTATAAATTGTTTTTTATTTTAATTAGTGTATCCTTCATTTCTGACTAGATCTTTTTTATTCTGTTGAGTTCCTCACTAAGTTCCTTGAGCATTTTTATAAACTGTATTTTGAACTCTGCATCTGATAGAGAGCTTATCTCCAATTTGTTCAGTTCTTTTTCTGGAGTTTTGACCTGCTCTTTCATTTGGACCATGTTTCTTTGTCTCCTCATTTTGGCAGCCTCTCTCTGTTTCTGTGTATTAGGAAGAGCTGCTATGACTCCCTGTCTTGGTAGCATGGCCTAGTATAGTATGTGTCCTTCAGGGTCTGATGGCACAGTCTCCCTTATCACCCAAGCTGGGTACTCAAGCTGCATCCTTCATGTGGGGTGAGTACACCCTTCTCTCATAATTGAGTCTTGATTGCTGTTGGTAGGTCAACAGGAAAGATTAACCCAGGCCAGTCAGCTGCAGACTGGTTGTGACCACTGACCACCAACCTCCACCCTCTGTGGAGGATCAGCTGGATTAGCTGTGCAGAGGCAGAGTGGTGGTGCTCTGGCATGGTCTGTAGCTGTCCACTGGGTGCAAAGGCTCTGGAGTTCGCCAGGTGGTGCAGGCCAAAGTCAACCCCCACCTGTGTTTTTCCCAAGGCCACACTGCCTGAGTTATAAAGCAATCTGAGATGGCTTCTACTTGTGCTAAGCTTGGAGATTCCCAGGTGAAGCCAAGCTGTGAATCTAGGTTAGCTGCTACTAGTGCCAGGCCTAGGGTCACTTAGCCAAAGGTATGGGACTAGGGGCTCACTGAGGCTGTCTGTTGCTTGTTTGAGAGGATTTAGGAAGCCATGAAGCATGAGCCATTCATATGGAAAAGCAGCTTGGGTGGGCCTATAAGTTGGGCGGGGCAGAGTCTCTGGGGATCTCCAGGGTGGGGCAAACAGTATTAGCCAAGTTCATGGAGTCTCATATATGGCACCAGCCTGCCATCTCTGTGGCTCTGTGGAGGAGAGGGGATTCAGAAAACGGGTAATGGCCTTTGATGGCCTTGATGCTAGACACTTCGGTTCCTCTTGGTATGCCACTAGTGCCTTTCAAGCTGCCACCCCCGTGCTGGAGCTCAGGGGGAGTGTGTCTGTGTAGGTGAGTCCATGTGTGGGTTCTATAAGGAAAACTAATTGGGACTCTAGAAATTTCCTCCACAGACTCAATCCCCACTGGTTTTGCCACCAGAAGTTGTGGGGATTTATCTACTGGCACTGAAGCCCTAGCTGCAGGGCTTGGTGTGCAGCTGGGACTCCTCATTCCTGAGATATCCCTCCCAAATTTTTATCCACCACACATGGATGTGGGACCAGCCAGTTCCACATCTCTGTTCCTCCTACCAGTCTGGCTGGATGTGGTTTCTTTAATTCTGTAGTTGTCAGACTTCCATTCACTCAATTTCTGACAGTTCTGAATGATGGTTGTCCTATATTTTAGTTGTAATTTTGGTGCGATTGTGTGAGGAGGCAAGCTATGTCTGCCTACGCCACTATCTTGACAAGAAGCCTCCTCCAACAACAGTTTTTCAAACCCAACAAAACCAGATTTGCAGCACTGGGAATACCAACATGAAATATTGATTTTCCCAAAGAAGTTATTGGGCTTTGCAAACTATACATATTCAGAAGTTCACAGAATGTTAGAAGTCACCTAACTCAGTGATCTATTTTGCCACTCAAGGAATCTGAGGTTACATAGCTAGTGGCAATGTGCCACAGAAATTCAGACTCTCATCTCCCAGAAAAGAACTCATGTGGTAAAATCCCATAGTCTAGAATTAATTGGAAAAGATTTTAAAAATAATGTTTCCATATCTGAGTTGGAACAGGCAAATATTTTAGTCCTCATGCCACAGTCATTTATATATATATGTATAAACATACATACATACATATACATATATCATGTAAAGTAAATATAATAATAATGAACTTAAATATTTATTTCCATTCATGACTTCTAGAACTCTTGATTTTTTTAAGCCTCCCAGAATAAAGTAATATTTACAACTAGGTGTGCTATCATGACTCAGTTCTGGCCAATAGGATGTAAACATGAATCCTGTGTTCCTTTTCTAGAACCTATCACTAAATACAGCCAAATATGCCCCTCTCTTTCTCTCATCTCTCCTACTATTTCAAATATGCCTGGATCATTAGAACTAGGCCCACTCATAGGGATAAGAGAACCAAGAACTGGAAGTGTTCTGGGTTCTAAATAACTACTAAGTGCCACACCAGGGATACTTGCATGTAAGGTATATCAAATTTTAAAGTCAGTACTTTTGGGTACTCCTAGGAAAACAGAATACTAATGTCTTAAAGTTAATATATATGTATATATAAGACATATATACATATATATTAGCTTAGTTATAAGGGCACTGTAGAAAATATAAAGTACAAGTTTTGATTATATAACTACCGTTGTCTGCTTTTATTTTTGTGGTCCAAGTTATGTAACTTGAAATTAACCTAATAACATTTGTTATAGTCCTGTGAAATCTGCTTGGGAACATGTTGACAAATCACACACAAAGACATGAGGGAAATAGGGAGAGAGAGAATACATGAGAACACAGAAGCTCTTGGATAAAGACTCCCATAGTGCCTCTCTGCACTATACAGCATTGTACAGATTATTTAACAACAAAAGTTGCACCGAGAAAAGTCAGTGTTTGAACTTGAATGAAGGGCACTGTGTTGTTTTAAAGAAAGAATCTTTACAAAGAACCACACAAAATGACTGCTCAATGTATTGTGTTTAACAAAAATCTAATCGAATGTTCTTCAAAAACATAATGCACCTTTGTCTTGACCCCTAACTGAGAGACAGAGGATTTTTGGACCCATAAGAACTAATGTTTTAAGATATTTTGTTTGTTTTTGTTTGTTTTAGTAAAGCTGTCCATTTCACTCTTGTTAGCTATTCTGTAAACTCTCACAATCAAAAATCTCCAAAATAGGAATTATATAAAATTATTATTCTATTTGGTTGACTGACCACTTTCCAAAGATAAATGCATAGATCATTAAATCAAAAATTCATATAATGAACTAACTCAAACTCTTCTTCCTACTTTCTTCCCCCACCCCTTTCCTTCCTCTCCTTTTCCTCTTCATTGTCCTGCTTGGAATCTTCTTCAAAGAAATTCTCGTAACCACATCAAGGACTGTCACTCTAACATATAACCAAAAGCTAAAGCAAAGATAAAAATGATTTTCTACCATTCTGATAGAAATATGAAACTAGGAAGGCTCTCATTTCTTACAGCTACTATTTTCTCTCTTGAGGAATTCAATGAAAGATATTGGTTATTTATCTAAGTGTACCATTTTAAAAAAATTACTGAATATATAACAAGGATCATCCAAATGACATTGGGCATTTATATTCCATCTCCATAATTTGTCAAACTACACAGGAATTCATAACATCAGAGCTGAACTTTTCACATGTTAGTTTTGAAGCCAATTCCCCTTAGATTTTTATGATTGAACTGGAAAGAAATTATGATTGAACTAGAGGTTCCAGACATCAGGAGAAATCCCAGTCTATGTTAATAATATCTTAAGTTGCAAAGCAATAAATCTATTCTCCTCTACTTTGATTAGAACTGCCTTCCTATTTTCTCCACTACTCAAATCTTCAATCTGAATACATGAATGGCTCTGCACTTAGTTTTAATGCTACAAAAGAAAACTAAATTATTTACTCCCACCAAACTTCATTATTTTCTCATTGCAAGGCTTTATAAAAGAAACACTTAAAATATAATATTGCTACGGTTTGCCATCTGACGCATTGCACACAATCTAAAATCTAAATTGGCAGTATGAGAACACAAATATTTATTCATGTTTTGAAACAGATAACTCCTAATTCAACAAATATTTATTGAGTACCTACTCTGTGTACTCAATAAGTGTGTGAAAACAATAATAAAGTGACTAAGAATATGGTTATGCTTGAATCCCCAAATTTAAGAATTCTAGAAAACAGCAGTTAAGATGGCATAAATATAAATAATGATTTTGCAAAGTGGTTTACCCTAACACTTAGGCAAATAAAAATGGAGATAATAATTCTAATTACAGTAATCAAAGAATCGTGAGAAGGTGGCATTAGAGACAAGTAGAATTTCAGCAGGCAAAAATGAAAGGACAATATTATTGGCTGAGGAAAGAATATGAGAATAGAGATTAAAATTCAATTAATTTTAAAAATTAAACTAATTCAGCATGCCTGATGCAGTGTATACATATGGTAATGTTATCAAATATATGTGGAAAGTTGTTAGGTTTTATGTGAGGAATTCTGAATGTCAGGGTAAGCATTTAGAGGTTATTTAGCAAGGAGGGAAAGAAGTAGGAAGAGGAGTATGATGCTGAGTACTGTTTTAGGTAGATTAATTAGGTAGTCATTTGCTGGATGGATTGGACAAGGGAAAGATTGTCCACAGGAAACCAGATTAAAGGGTCACATACAGAGTGTTAACAGAGGATAATAAAATTTTTAAAAAGTACATGAAATATTACCAAGACCTAGCTAACAGAATTAAATAGTTTAAGGAGACAGAAAAAAAGGAAAAAAATAGAAAAAGAAGGATGGCATAGATTTCATAATTTCCAATTCAGTTGAACAAGAGATCAATGGCACCATTTAAAGGGAAAAGCATAGCATACATGTGGAACTGTGCAGAGAGCAGTTTGAAAACATGGAACGGGTTAGAGAGGACTGGATGAAAATATGGCAGTTGTCAGATTGGAAATCAGGTATGAACATATAACCATATAAATTCACTAAACAACAAACCATAAATATGTTACAGTCCCACAACAAATGCTCATACTGCCAAGAATTACCTCATGTTTCAGTGGTGTTTATTTGGTAGGATCTAATGATTTAGAATATCATTATTTATTAACACGTTAGCCTATCTGTATTCTTGGCAGATCATAAATATACAAAGAAGGTAAAGAATGAATGCCCAGGTTTATCATGAATGTCGATTTTAAAATACAGGATTATTATAATCATCACCATCTTCATGTTTCTTCTTGAGCCAGGAACGATCAGCGGAATCTTCAAAAGTTGGGTGCTGAACAAAATGAACATGCAACTGAAAATACAGCTGCACTGCATCTCTTTATTGGATTATATTGGATGATAAATTAGCTGAGTAATATCCCACTGAAAATGTTTAATTGTCACTGCTCTTATTTGTCCAAGGCATGTCCTTTGGAAAGCTTAGTTTTAAGAATACAAAAACACCCAGTTTTCCATATTTTCCAATTAATTTGGTAGTCATTTGTTGGATGGATTGGACAAGGGAAAGATTGTCAGCAGGAAAACAGATTAAAGGGTCACATACAGAGTGTTAACAGAGGAAAATAAATGTTTAATTAAAAATTAAAGTTAAATATTTAGATAACATTTAGATATGTTTTATATTAATTCTTTATGCCTTGTTTATCAATTATAAAAACAATAAAAGTAGATTTGTAGCTATATGAGATATGACCTATTTATAAGTTCTACATATGCCGCATCTATGTAAATGTCCCCAAAACCAAATCCACATCTGCAATGCTTCATAAATTAAGGATCTATTTTTCCATTCACAAAAGTGCCTCCTCACCTTTCAGAAGAAAAGTTTACTTAATAGAACAGCTTCCAGCCCTGGTTGGTGTGGCTCAGTGGATTGAGCGTCTGCCTGCAAACCAAAGGGCTGCAGGTTCGATTCCCAGTCAGGGCACATGCATGGGTTGCAGGCCAGGCCCCTGGAGGGGGGTGGGCGGAAAGCAACTACACACATTGATGTTTCTCTCCCTCCCTTCCCCTTTCTCTAACAAGAGATAAATAAAATCTTTAAAAAAAATAGAACAGCTTCCAATATATAATAAATTTTGAACCTAAACACTGTACTATAAGCTTTTTAGATAAGTCAACAAATAAAAAAACATGTTTTGTCTGTATTTCTTAGCAAAATTTACAATGTATCTGAAAGAATATTTCTGCTCCCTGACTTCAATAGAATTTTGTGTTGTTTTGGGGGGAAATTTAGCAAAAAAATGCAAAATAAAAGTTGGAAAAACTCTCTATAAGTTTATCAAAAAAGCTTATATTTTCACACACAGTAGAACTGACCTTTCTCTAACAATAGTGATAATAAAATAATCTCATTTAATACAGAGGCAGTCTACCAAATTAATAGAAGAATTTAGTAATTGGCCTCAAAGGTTATTTTCAAGTTATTTTCTTAAAATAGGAGTTACAACTTAAAATGAAAATGTCATTTAAAAAGATGGTGTTAGCCAATAAAACAATCTTTCCATCAATGACCACTACTCAGAAAATTTGAAAACTGTTTTGCTTTTAAAGCTAATGGATTCAAAATGAAAGAAAATAATTTTCTAAGAAGGCAAGCATATATTTATTGTAAAGAATACACATGTACTTGACATAAATTCTTATTTGCTAAATAGGAAACTTTAGGTTTAACTTTTTACGTATTCTATTTAAAGTGTTTAAATCAGTAATTTATCAGTAAATTTTAATCAGTAATTCAGTGTATCAGTAATTCAGACTCCTGCATTTAGTCATTCCTCTATTTCATAGTGGTAAAATGAGGGTGCACAGAATTTTTAGTTAACCTTGGTAGTTAGGACTACATGAAAACAAATGACAAAAAGGGAACTTCACAAAGTCAACATCTAATTGGATGCCTTTATTGACCTTATTCTTCCCTCCTACTGAATCCTCAAGTTTATATTAAAGCTTCAGAACAAATTTATTACAATGAGTTAAGTTCTTAGAGGTTCTTATCAAATACTTTGTGTCTTTAGGAATGAAGAAAAACTATTATTTTGCTATAAAGTTACAAAGAAACATAAGGAAAAAAGCAACCTATATGAATGAGTTTCTTGACTGCTACTCAATTGACAGTTCTACAATCTCAACATACACAACTATTTGTGGGCCCCAGGCCCAGATTATAAGAAATATACCTGAGTCTCCAAATTAACCCCAAATATGTAATCGAGCATCTAACTACAAATATTATTTACATGGTATGTAGTAACACATATATGTTTATAATCTCTACCTTTTCATATATTTCACATGCAAGGAATATCACAGAACTCAACCAATACAAGTCCATCGCCCCTCTAGCTTCTCTAACAGTAAGGACAATGGCCTAATTACATCAGTGGTAAGGAAACAGCATCCTCCGTACTATGTCACAGTGCTAAAGTGTGCCCTGTACACACTTGGGTTTATCTCCACAATACCAAAGAGCACCAAAATCAATATTAAAGTGCTAACTCCAAATATTAATAAATGGTTTCTGCAGTTAAATAAAGACTGATAAGCTTGCATGTTAGCTTGAGGAAATAGCCTATTCTTTTCTTTCCCTCTTTATATTTTCTTTTGCCAAACTTCACTCAGGCTGGAAATAATCATAATAATTGGAACCAGCAGAAGGAAATAGCTGATGCTGCTAGGCAAGATGAAATAAATCTGCAACTCAAGTAATACTAAATATAAGCTTCACATGAGCATACTAGAATGAAACACCTGAAATAAGACAGTTCTTTGGAGCCAAATCCCCAAGTTTACATTTTACAAGTAGATATATTTTAGAAATGCAATATTTATAATGTATCTGGATGCCACTGAATGTAAGCAAATAGCAGATTTATGTCAACTGTATCAGTAAGACTAACAATTTCTTAAGGGAAAGAAAAAAATTTTTTAATGTTTGATTCCTGAGGAAAAAAATATTCACATAAAGTGATATGTAATAAGCTTTCAAGTTCACAATGCAATGTTTGTGTTAAAAATTCAGAAAACATGGAAACACTATTAGGGGAATTTTAATTTTTTTGTCATTTGTAGAATTTAATTGTCCTTATCTATTAATATAGTTCTATTGTAGTATTTTTTGGTTGCCAGTGGTATATGTTATACAATATTGAGAGAGCAGAATAAGAAATATTATAACACTTCTAAAATGCTTATTATTTTAGCCTGAAAATTAGAAATTATTTGGAATAGTTTGAATTATTCTAAGATGGGAAGAAGAAAAAGAAATGAATGTTATTTCTATCAGAAATTTGGAAGCTTTAGAAAGGGAATTGAACTAGAAAAGTTAACACATTTGGGTACTATAGCTGTCTGCTTTGCAGTTTGGGGCACTTATCTAATCTAGGGAATTGAATTCTTAATCTGTAGACTCTGTTTTACTCTGTGTTAGCAACAGAGCAAAGCTGGTAAGAGTATGGGCTTTTAAGTTATTCAACCACTTAGTACTGAATGACCTTGGACAAGCTAAGTGACCCTGGACAAGCTAACTGATCTTGGGCAAATAAAGAAACTATTCGTCAGTCGTTCATGTTTAACTGTGATGATAAATATCACTTTCCTCATAGAGTTAATGTGAATCGTAAATGAATGTAACTAAATGTGAAGTGGGACTTTTTCTATTTTCCTGCAATATGGCAAAGGCTTCAAAACTGATGACAATGGGGATAAAGCAAATTATCAATCATATCTATGGTAGAACCAGTCCAATGACCACTCCCAATAGCCTAGGTGAGAAGACTAAATACTTCAGAACAGATTATGTGAAAAAAAGGTCTCTTGAAATGATCCTGCTCCAGAGGGCTGCCTGCTGGGACCAAGAGGATAGCAACAGAGAGCCTGAAGGTGTAATGCAGTGGGCAGGAGCTGATAGCAGAATTATAAGTGGTAAGGTTTACAGCCCATTGCCTCTGTCAGGACATGCTACAGTGCACACAGTGGGGTATGCAGAAGGTGATGAGGAAGCTAGAATATCTTTGAAGAACATATATGTGATCTATAACAGAAAGTCAGCAACTGGATTCCTGACATAGAGGACACATAGGGGCAGATTTGAAAGAATGGGAAAAACAAGCTTTTGTTCCTTTATCCTTGGTCCTCCTCCTTCCTTGCTTGGACCACCAAGGAGACAGAAATAGGCATGGCTGAGGGTAGAGAGAGGAGTGTGGAGATGGAGCAAACAAGCAAAGTAACAGACCACACTAACCTCTCTCCTTATTGGTTTCCAGAGACTGAGCTCAAAAGCAAAAATAAATAAATGGGACTACATCAAATTAAAAAGCTTTTGAACACCAAAGTAAACCATTAACAAAACAATATGAAGGAAAGAAGATATTTGCAAATAATATATTTAATGATATCCAAAATATATAAAGAACTCATATAACTCAACATTAAAAAAAAATCCATTAAAAATGGGCAGAAAATCTGAATACACACTTCTCCAAAGAAGACATACACATGGCCAACAGACACATGAAAACATGTTCAACATCTCTAATCATCAGGGAAATGCAAATGAAAAACACAATGAGATATCATCTTATACCTGTTAGAGTGATTATTATCAAAAAGAAAATAAAAAATAGAGAGGATGAGAAAAAGAGTACCCTTGTACACACCTGGTAGAAGTGTAAATTAGTATAGCCACCATGAAAAATAGTGTGGAGATACCTCAAAAAATTAAAAATAGATGTACTATATGACCCAGAATTCTACTTCAGGATATTTATCGTAAGAAAATAAAAACACCAATTTGAAAAGATATATGCATCCCTAATGTTCAGGCAGCATTATTTACAATAGCCAAGATATAGAAGCAACACAGGTGTCCAACAATAGAAAAAATGGATGTAGAACATGTTGATATATATTGATATATATATATATATGCAATTGAATATTACTCAGCCATAAAACAGAATGAAATCTTGTCATTTGCAACAACATGATGGACCTGGAGGATATTATGTTAAGAGGAATAAGTCAGAGAAAAAGAAATGCCATATGATTTCACTTATATGTGGAATTTAAAAAAAAAAAAAAACAAATAAACTCAGAGATACAAAGAACAAACTAATGGTTTCCAGGGTGAGGGTGGGGGAAATGGATACAAAAGGTGAGGAGATTAAGAGGTACAAACTTCCGGTTATAAAACAGGTCAAAAGGATGTCACGTACAGCATAGGGAATAGAGTCAATAATATTGTAATAACTTCATAAAGTGTCAGATGTTTACTAGACATATTGTAGTGATCACTTTGTAAGGTATAGAGGGTAGAGCGAAAATAGGTTTTGAGTTGTGAGTACTCAAAACACAATTTATTCTTGTATTATTATTTATTAACTATTGTACTATTTTCCATATGAACAACTGTAAACCTACTTTTCCCCGCTCTGTATATCGAATCACTATATTGCTCACATGAAAATAATATAATATTTATGTCAACAATAATAAAGATAATTAATTAATAAAAAACACGGGAGACCTTTAAATTAAATGCAAGGTTTAAGTTTGTATTTTGAACAGACTACATATTTTTATACCCCTGAAGGAGGCTACTATAAAATATGAAAGTAAAAAACAGTTATAAGGTGTGGCATTGAGGGCTACGGTAAGACAAGGGTAAGTGACCTCTGTACAAAACAGGGATTAGGGATGCTGATCTCACGGTACACTCGAAAATCTGCAGGTAACTTTTGACTCCCCCAAAACGTAACTACTAATAGTCTATTATTGACCAGAAGTTTTATCAAAAACATAAAATGTCAATTAACACATATTTTATATGTTATATGTATTATATACTGTTCTTACTATGAAATGAGCTAGAGAACAGAAAGTGTTATTAAGAAAATCATAAGGAAAGAAAATACATTTACAGTACTTATTGAAAAAAACTCACATGTATTTGGACCTATGAAGTTCAAACCCATGTTGTTCAGGAGTCAGCTAATTATTTTTTGTCTGTACCATTTGAGCCCCACCTTTTTAACAAATTGCACACATGAGACACTACATATGACAAGAACATACTAAGTGGTCGATACAAGTGCTTATTATTATTATTATTATTACATATTTTTTATTCAGTGCCCCTAAGTAAATTCAGCAATGTTTTCATTGCAGGGCTAAGTTAAACATGAACTTCCAAGTTCAACATTAATGACTTCCAAGAATGCCACACTAATACTTAAATTTTTAAAAATATAAAAATTAGTTGATTTACCTTCCAACCAAGTACATCAAAATATCAAGTGGAACAAAGAAGGGAAGAATATATATTTTCAATATAAAAATGGGTACTGGTTTTTCCTTGGCTGAAGAGCTCTTATTTCTGATTAGTCAGACAATTTAAACATATTTTTTAAAGGATGGCACATGAATAGTATTTCATTACTAATTTACCATGGACTATTTAATCTACCACATCTACATTTTCCTTATTTCTCAAATAGAGCAATTTTCGCTTCTCAAACAGCCTGAAACAATTCTCATTCTAAATGAAAACCTTCTATTTTAAGCAAAAAAGCCCATTTTATTTTCCCAATAAACAAAATCTCTTATTCTAACTAAACTTCTAAGCTGTCTTTTGATACTGGAGGTCAATGCCAATGTCATTCTGCTTCAGTCATTAGCAGCTAACCTCTCTTAAAGGTTGATGGGCAATTGACTCAGCAAGCTGGTTTTTTACAAGACTTATACTATTTTGAATCAAGTGGGAATGGGTTACACATTGCTAAACTACTTAACATATAACTTTTAAATTCAACAGAAATAGATTCCTTTCACAACAGTTTCAGTGTAAGGATAAAAAGAATACTGAATAAACTAGAAAAAAATATAATTTAGACTAATTATGACCAAGAATGCATTTCAGAACAAAATAGGGCATATTTGGGGGGGGGGAACAATACTTTAAGTGAAATGATTCTAATAATGGATGAGGTAGGTAGAGATCACACTACCAAAAATCTACCACAGCATAATACAGAGGGCTGTAAATATACTCAAAAAGAAATTATTTTAAAAGTTCTAAAATATTTTTAAGGGTATAACTGTAAGCTAAAACAGTTATCCTTATAATGTTTGTTATTATGTTCAGAAGTTGTTAATGTGTGTTGGTTAATTTATGTATTAACTTGATTGGGTCATGGGGTTCCCAGATATTTGTCAAGCATTTTCTGGTTATATCTGTGAAGGTGTTTTTGGATGGGATTAACATTTAAACTGACAGACTGAGTAAAGTAGATTGTCTTCTATAAAGCAGGGGGGTTCATCCAATCAGTTGAAGGTCTGAAAGAACAAAAATGCTAACCTTCACCCAAGAGAGGGAGAATTCTTCCTTCCTGACTGTCTTTGAACTGGGATATCAATCCTTTTCCTCCTTAGAATTCAAACCAAAACATTGCCTCTTCTGGGGCCTTAGGACTGGTGGCCTTCGGACTGGAACTATACCATCGGCTCTCCTGAGTCTCCATTTCGCTGACTTATTCTGCATATCTCGGGGTTTGTCAGCACCATAACCACATAAGCCAATTCCTTATGGCAAATCAATCAATCATCATCTCTCTCTGGTTGGCCCTGCTGACCAATACAATGTGTTTCAAATAAATCAAATATTAAAGGGAATAATGCCCTTTATCTTTCAGTCAACAAATGTTTTCTAAACATTCTAATACTTGCAGGCATCATTCCTGGGTATGGGTTACCAGTATGATATAAATATGTACAAATTAGATGCTCTCCCTACCCTTGATGAATTCCAGGCCTAGAGAAAGTGACATATTTGATAACTTTACTGGCAAATCATGGTTATAGCAAATAAAAATGAGTAAACATTTTGTTGTGATAATTTAGAAACAGGAAAGTCTGGATCTAATTCTTACATACCAATTCTGTTAAAAATAAATGGACTTGAGATATTGGAAAGTAATATATGCTATTCTTTTCATTTCTAACAAAATTATATAACACAAAGTTCAAAATATTTCATACTTTATTTCTAGGACCTCGACCTAGAGAAGTTACATATAAGAAATAACTAAAGTTGTGAATGTTCAATAAGATGCTTTTTATAACCACTGGCATTTAGGAACATTTGAATAATGCTAAGTGTTAGAGGAAGGTAATTCATTACAAACCTAGTTTAAATGAAGAATTTCTAGTACAACTTAGAGAAGAATTTGCATTTTCATGGTTTATTCTAAATATAGCCCAGAATATCACAGCAATGGTCAGTTTGGTCTCAAAATGGTGCCTCACAGAATCTAAAAGTGAGGCACTGTTTAGCTTCTGCAGCCTTCCAATTAGGACTAAAAACATGCAGCTAATAAAGGCACCACTGCTGAAGAAAGAGCTTTCACTGTTATTATTTGTATTTGGCTTGCTAATAAAATAGAAACATTATCTTTGGTGTTTAACAGTGATATATTAACATTAAAAATCCATGTATGATAAATATATCCCATATGATACACATTAAGAAGAACCCAATTTAAGAAGATTGGTCTGAACATTATTAAAGATGTATGTTTCCCCTTCCCTCCTCCACTAAATTATAAGTACTAAGAGGAATACGTATGCAGGTCTATTAAATATAGTCATTCCTAAAATTCCCATTCTTGGCCTCTTCCACTCTCAGCACTCTCCTAAGGGGACCAACGCTCCTTGAACGGTTACAACTACCACTGTTAAAACAGTATCACTCAACTCTTCAATCTGCACCCCTACTAATTCTTTGAGTTCTAGGTGTATGTGACTTAACAATCTTTGAACATCAGAATTCTGCCATCTTCCAGTCACCTCAAACATACTGTATTCCCCGGCACTAATTTTTCTCCACTCACTCTGTTCTTTAAGTAATAGCAATTGAAGCAAAATTTTTTAAAATGATAAAAATAAAATTTAGACCATTTTATAATTAAATTCTGTTTAACTCACTATTTCTAACTCCAATGCCCACTCTAAATTATTTTAATAAAAAAATCAGTGACAAATTTCTTATGAATATAATCATATTACTTATTCACTAACAGCCAAAATATACTGAAAGTATACTGCTGCTGCTTCTGCAGTTGTCAAAGACAGCAATTTTGAATTTCTAGAACAGCCTAAAGCCATTTCCCTGTAGATTAAATTTTAACCTCTACTTAATAGCATTTTCATCTGCTCCACACACCCAACCCCATGTCAGAAACCTCAGAATTATCTTTCACTCCTCTCTCCCCTTCACCACTATCTCCCATTCAATTGAATATAAGTTTGTATTTATCCTGTCTCAAAGTTATCCCTCAAGTTCATGTCCCTCCATTCTCACGACTAATACTAGACCTTAGGACATGATCTGTTTCTTCTCCATTCAACACATGCCTCAAACCAAATTTCCTTCCTGCCTTCCACCCCCAAAAACAGAAACAAAAATAAACAAACAACAAAAAAAAAACCCCTGACCATTTTGATTATGCTTCCCCTGTTCAAACACCTTCAGTGGCTTTATTATCTAGAGAATAATCCCAGACTCTTTAGATTTTCACTTAAGGTTTTAATCTCTGATATGATTCCAAGTTTCCTTTCTGGAAGAAATCTTCAGGTATCCCGTTCTCTGTCCTCACTGATTTGTATTTAGTTCTGTGCGCAAGAGGGTAATTTTTACCTTTCCCACCTTTGGTCATACGCCTCTCTGCTTTCCACACTACTCCTGAACTCCCCCACTAACCCCCTCATGATTTTCCATCTCTAAGTAATAACATTTCTGACTGAACTGCCCTAAATGTTTTACAAAACATTTCCACATAAATTATCTTCTTTGATTCTAACAACCACCTTGTAACGTAGGAGTTGACTAAGGCTCAGAGAAAGTTAATCCTCCCACAAGGAAGTGACAGCAATGAAACTGGGACTGGAATTTGTAAGTCCTTTTACTCCTGGGTCCATAGTCTTTATACTATACTCCTCAGCTTCTTCCTTCTCCTTCTATGTGCTCTAAAAGCAGTACGTTTCTTTCTGCAACATTCCATTAAAGTTCATCATTTTAAGGCTAACTAGGTACCTGATTGCCTCTCCTTCTACTTCGTATTCTTGGAGGGTAGGATCTGACCCTTATTATTAATTTATTGCCAGGACCTAGCTTTAGCATGTGTGGTGTATACAAACACACACACACATGCACACACACGTGTGCATGTGCGTATATATATAAAATAAATAAAATATATTTATGTGACAAATACAGAAAATCAAGTTTCTTCCATCATAGCGCGCGCGCACACACACACACACACACACACACACACACCCCCTTACCCCTCTTAACCATCTACTTGGAGCATGTCCATTTCCTTTATTATTAAGCAAGCTTCTTGAAGGAGTAGAATGCAGATGCTAGTTCTATTTTTCTCACTTACTGTTCACTTTTCAACCCTGTGATATCTGGCTTTTCCACACCATCCTCTCCAATGAAATGACACCAAAGCGACCTCCACTTTTGACGAATGCCATAGAAATGTTACAGACGTCATCTTTCTACCCATCTCTACTGTGTTTTTAAGTGTTAACCACTCACTAATATTAAGACTGCTTTGTTAACAGCCTTAGCTTCCTTCCTGGGTTCCCATGGCTTTTCCTCAAATATAGGTGCCACAGCATTTATTTTGTCTTTTTGCCTTTACATTTTATCATTGGATAATCTCATATTCCCTAATCTGCACAATCAGCCCCAATCACTCTTATAAATTTAAGACTGGCACATTCAGATGCCTACCACTTAAATTCTTTCCAGGAAACTCACATTAATTATATCCCAAATGGAATTACTTTCTACCAAAATCTGCTCCTTAGTTTTCTTTGTCCCTATCCAATTATGTGAACCATCTACACATCTACCATCTACATACTTCTTGACTCCAGCACCTCTTTTCCATTGCTACCGTCATGTTATAGTTCAGGACCTTAAAATGTCTCCTCTGGATAATTCCGTAGCCTCTTAATTGGTCTTCCTGCCTAAATTTTCCACCTCCTTTAAGTCTCTTCACTGTCTACATGTGTTCCATGAAATGTTGACTACATTTCCCCTCACTGAGAACACTATGAACAAATACCATCTTGTCAATTCTGTTCTCAAAACCTTTCAAACACGGAAAGGCAAGCTACTATAGTGATTAAGTGCGTTTGAGTCCTGGTTCTGCTAATTATTATGTGGCTTTATGTAAGTTTCTTAAACTCTCCAGACTTCAGTTTTCTTATCTACAAAGTAGAGTTAATGATAATACCTAAAATAATGAGGATTAAATAAATTAACATTTATCTAAAGTGTTTAGAACACTGCCTGACATATAGTAAGCACTGCGCAAATGTCTGATAAAAATAATAATAATAATAATACTCCTCAGTGGCTCACTCTTCTGTTCTATATTATGGTTTGGCCCACATCTAAACTCCCAAACTCATCTATTACTACTGTCTGTATTAAACTCCAGACTTTAGGACTTAGGAGTTCTTTACCACACTCCTTGAAACACTCCAAATCAATGCCTCCTTGCTTTATCTAGAAGAGTTCTCCTATATTCCTTGCTTGATCTCTCAAGTATTCTCTTTTCAGTGAAATGTTGCTCAAAACACTAGGAGAGACCAGTTGCCCTTCTACTAGGCACAGGTCTTTTAAAACATTTATTAAATTGGAAAATTCTTGCTTATAGTAATTACTAAGCCAAATAAAATAGTAATTATAGTACATATAATAATAGCAAACATTGTGTAATATATATTTTTACCAGTAGTATTGCACCTATTCTATACCCCAGGCCCTGGGCTAAGTATGTTGTAGGTAATATAAGATTTATTCCTTATAACATCTTTATGTAGTATGTTCTGTGATAATTCTTATTTTACAAAGGATGAAACTCATATGTGGAGATGGATAATAATTTGTTCAACTCATATCTAGTATGAGGCAGTGCTGTGACTGGAATCCATACTTGTTTGTCTCCCAAGCTCCATGCTGTTGACTGAACTGTGAAGCTCCAGGTGTAGGATCAAGTTTTACACACCTTCCTATGGTCACTATCTAGCACTGTGCCTGGAACATAAGCACAACATTAACAATATATACATACAGAGTTTATATAGCTACTTAAACTACAATTCAGGGTATACAATACTAGGAACTCCTAGCCCATATTTCTTCTCCAAAATGCCTTTTTTTAAACTTTTATTCTGATTACATCATGGTACATATTTTTAAAAGACAAAAGAAACTTCTACATAATGACTTTTGACTCAGGTCACACAGATGTACTTCAGGATGAACTACTTAAGGGTGTAGATGGTATCTTGATGAAGAGTTATTCACTTTTTTATAACCAGTTACTAGTTTATTACTGGCTAGAGAGTAGGTTACCAATAAATGTTTGTTGAATAATAAGTAAATGAATCCTAGTTCTGGAAAAATGGAGTTGGGACATTTTTGCTGAGTCAGTTTATAATTATATGCACTCCTGGATCAATGGTACAGACATTTATAAACACTATATAATTCAAAAGTATTACAAGTTGGTTTTGGCATGCATCGAGTGTATATTTTTATAGCTGATCTTATTTCTTAATTATGTCCAACACATTTAATTTCAGAATTGTTAAAATTTTCTGGAATTTAAAACAGAAATCCAACCATAGCAATATTGAATGAGGTAATAGAGACCTATCTAGAATTTAACTGAGTTAATCTAAGAAAAAAATACATCTTGATTTATTCTTTAAATATTCATATATTTCTTTTTTTGAAAAATTTTCACCAATGCCCTCCAAAACAATAAAGAAGGAATAAAATACAAATTTTTATACTATTTTACAGTTGTATCAATCAGAAGATTTACTGCAAAACAACAGAAAACCCAAACTAAGCAGCTTAAACTATCTTGTATACTCTTACCTCAGTAACAAGAAATCCGGAGACAGGGCTACTTCTGGGTTCATTATTCTAGCAGTTCATCAAAGGGCCACTAGTTTTTTTATCACCCTGTTCTGCCTTTTTCAACCTATTGGCTAACTCTCTGCATGATCACAAGATGGTTATACAGGTATCTTCCACTTTTCAAAAGTTATATTATGCCACCTCACTTTTAGGAAAGACTCAGATTAGTAACTGTTTTCACTACCTGAAAGAAATCCAAAAACATTTTCACTTTTACAAAAAAAAAAAAAAAAAGGTAGAAAGCAAAAATAAAGTTCACTTTTTGTTTTTCAGCCAGTTGTTGTAGAGGCAGTGTGCACCCAGAACAGCAAGAGTGGCAACGCCGAGCTCCTTCCCTGGGAACTATACTCAGCATCTCAGCATCAAGACACCATAGCTTTGAACTGTGTCTGCCAGCTTCTGTGCTTTAATTCAATTTATTTTGTGCACCCATTGATAAGAGATGTCCAAGGGTATCAGGAAAGCCTAAAAGAGCTCATAAAGGTGTCACACTTAGCACAAAGCCAGACATAATTAAGTGTTTCAATAGTGATGAGTGAAATAGATAGTATGTATGAAGTGAATTTGGGATATAGGAACACTGAAAATTTTTTCCATATAAATTAATATAATTGCTTCTTAATCTCACACCTTTCAGCTTACAAAAGTTTTCACAAAAACCCTCTGGTTTCTGGGGGAAACCTATAGTTGCTCTAGGAATCACCATCATGTGCAGTAACTTTCACAGAGAGGAAAGTGAATAGATCTGTTTGGGATCTTATTTTAAGAACTAAAAAAACTCTCAGAAGGTCTCCAAGGGATTCACATTACTTTTCATTTCTTAGAACTGGGTTTTCAGACATTTCCTAAAACAATCACTGGCAAAGAGATGGAATTACCTTGCTTGGTTTAGACTAGCCTAAGTTCATCCCTTGGGATGAAGCCAACCTGATATAAAACACATGGCATCATCAACATGTATATACTTGACTAAAACTGGCCTTCTGTAATGAGAGGGAGAAGGAGAAATGCATTCCAAGTAAGCGACCAAGAATATCTCTAATAACTTGTGGCTTTCTGAAGTCCGTCTGAAAGCATATTTAACCAAAGGAAAGCATCTCCTTAGTCAATGCTAAAAGAATAAATTTCTGTAAGGATAAAGGGTGTCATATGCTCTTCACACTAGATAATGAAGATTTTCTAATTAATTTTAAAAGGGAGATTTGAAATGAGAATATAAAAAGGCATTTTCTTGATTCATACAGTAGGTTAGCATATTATTTGGGCTAACAAAGATATAATTAAATTTATATAGTTTTTATTAGGTTTTATGGTACATATGCAACTTATAAATTCATATACAGTGTTATGAAACAGAAAATTAATTTGATGTATGGAAAATGGCTTTAATTTTAAAACATCTTTAATTCAAAATATATTTTCTATTTCATAACAAAACCGCTTAGGTTCATACTAATTAGCTTTTTCTTGACATTTTTCTAGACTAAGTTTTTCTAAACATTTTTTAATTTCTCAGTAGGAAATACCAGTATCTGTATTTTAGCTAAACAATTATAAGTTAGGTATTATTTAGTCATGAGCTGCTTAATGACAGGGAAATGTTCTGAGAAATGCGCTGTTAGGTAATTTCATCACTGTGTGAATGTTACAGGTTGTACTTACACAAACCTAGATTTGTGGGTTTAGCTTACTACTATAATTGTATGTGCTATA
Organism: Mormoops blainvillei; assembly: GCA_004026545.1. Taxonomy (NCBI): domain Eukaryota; kingdom Metazoa; phylum Chordata; class Mammalia; order Chiroptera; family Mormoopidae; genus Mormoops; species Mormoops blainvillei. The sequence continues at coordinate 51,816 of PVJD01005656.1, read as the reverse complement.
CTTTTGTATGACTGACAACACAGTTGGTTTGTTTATACCAGCGTCACCACAAACATATGAGTAATACTTTGCACTACAACGTTATGACAGCTATGACATCACTAGGTGACAGGAATTTTTCAGTTCCATTATAATCTTATGGGACCACTGTCATACTGCCCACCATCATTATGAAACATGATTACATGGCACATGACTAAGACTTATTTTAAAATGACTACTTCTTTCAAATGCAATATAGCATATATTCATAGTATGCTAGATCCAGTCCTCTCATTCTACTCTGACACATCTAAACCAATAAAAGTTTAAACCACTCTGCAAATGTGTTATCAAGTTCATGAATAAGCATTCCCTTTATCTTTGCTCATTCTTTGGTTACATTAACATTAGGACATTATCTAGACATTATGTAATCCATCATCCACTTGGCATTGCAAATAAAAATAACCAAAATCCAAACTACTAAATCTGACCTCTTATCATCACTTCTTAATTAATATATATCAAATATAGAAATCATCTGGGTACTTGACTTTATGGTTTCTTATTATCAGAGCTAACAAGGATTAAAAATACCACCCACAGTTGAAAATTAATAGGTGACCAACAAGCTTTTCAGCTAGATTTGTCCTACAAAGAATAATTTTATATAACTCTCTCCATAAAATAATATTGTATCCTCACATGCATAAATGCCTTTCTGGGACTTCTGATTTAAAACCTGACATTGAACCTTAGTGTTTGAAAAATTCATGTGTGTCTGCCCAACATGCAGGTGTGTGTGCATGTGTTCCATGTACTAAGAAGCCGAACAAATTTGATGTTACAATGAGTCTTCCACACTGAAATGAAGAAAAGGAAAGCATAGGTAATTCCAATCAAAATTTCAGCTATAGATAATGTTTCAGAAGAAAAACTAAGATAGAATATTTTAGTCTTTTAATTGTAAATGGGTAAGAGCATCTTGATAACATTCTTGCTCTTCCAGAGGGAGACTGACTTCTGTCTCTTTAGGCTCCAGTTCCAACACTAACAAAATGGCCACCCACTAAGCACCTGGACCTGCTAGAAAGATAAGGTTACAGTCATTCATGTTTGGGTTATTTGGGAAATAAGCCAAGGCTATGGGAGGTTTTAATGACCCTTTAAGCCTAAATTCCTGCTATTTTTAAAATAAACTGTGTCTCATTAAGAGTTGCTTTAATATTTTTACAGCACAGACTGCAAAGAAATGGAAACTGGGGTCAACTGTGGACAGATTAGAACGCTTCACAAATGCAACTCTTTGGACAGTTTATATCTCTGAAATTTCTTCATGCTTGCAATACAGCTAATCAGACTTTGACAAGCTAGGGTATATTGCTAGATTAATCTGTGTTTATACATATCCTTGTAGTCATATAGATTCTAGCTACACATATATGTTCTCATATACAATGATACAAACTACAACACTGCTTACATCTAAAATAAAAAATTATTATTAAAAATACATATAATTTTTTTTGCACTTAAAATTTTTACTCTGACATTCTGTGTGATCTCTTAAGTGACAATTTAAAGTGCAAACAGCTTTTATGCTACCCATAATCCATCGTAACATTGGGAACACTCATGTTTTAAGAAACTTCTTCAAACACAATGTAATGTGAAAAATAAAGTACATATTTGTTTTAATTGTTGTTCAATTATAGTTGTCTCCATTTGTGTTTCACTCTAATTCATTTCACAGTCACTTAATAAAATCCATGGTTATTTATGAAAAAAATCTCTGATTTCATATGCATGAGTTTTACTAAAGATAGCTAAGGGGTTCAAAAAAATTCTGTCACAAATTTTGTCATTTGAAAAAATCAGTATCTTTCATATATCTTTTACTTCACACTACAAAGGGTTAGTTTTTCTTCTGTCAGATGTTTGTCCTGAGCTATTATTGGATATATGATGACGGCCACAGTTTTGACAGTTATTATTCTTTTAGAAAAAGTAAACCAAAATAACTGAAAATTACAAAACTTGACATGAATTCATGTAACAATTACAAAGAGAATGTTTTCGGAAGTTTAGCAAGCCATACAATTATTTTAAATATTAAAGTCTATGTTAAAATATCCACTGATTGGCCTACTAGATCTCTGAAAGTAGATTCATTGGATGCATTTGAGTTACTATTCAGCCACTTGTCAAAAAAGGGAACTTTTGCCCTGTCTCAGTGGCTCAGCTGATTGAAGCATCATCCCATGAACCAAAAGGTTGGATCCTTGGTCAGCACATATACCTAGGTTGCAGGCTCAATCCCCATCAGGGTGCTCATGGGCAGCAACCTATTGATGTTTCTCTCTCACAAAGATGTGTGTATCTTTCTCTCTTTCTCTCTCTCTCTCTCTCTCCCCCCTCTCTCCTTTCCCCTTTCTTTCTTTCTTTCCCTCTTTCTCTTTCTCTCTCTCTCCCACCCTCCCTTTGTCTCTCTAAAATCAACATATTCTCAAGTGAGGATTTAAAAATAAAAAAAGAAACTTTTCCTGTTTCTTCTACACTAAATAAAACAATTAATACTATATATTAAACTTAACAGAAAAATTTAAAAATTTTTATGAAAATCAATCTCTAAATGCTTTTTTAAAAAAGTTAATAACATAACAAAATGTAATAATGGAAGCAATTATAAATTCTCTGTGATGATATGAGTATTTTACAAGATTTTAGCAGATGCATGTCCCAATGCAAGTATTCAGTAATTATAAACCTATCACCAAATTGTCTATATAACACTGCAATTTATTTTTATTCCGGAAAATATTATATCAGCCCTTACTGGGGACAAAAGAGAGGAAGCTGGGAATGGAATGGAGTAAATAATTTTAAAAAGTCACAATAATAAGAAAATTGTAAGGCTCTATCCCATGCTTCTTATCATGATAAATAGCCAGATTGTAGCTAAGAAAGATTTTTAAAAACTAATATCGGAAACTGGAGCTTCAAGGTGGAGGTTTCTATTGAATTCAAAAATAGGATTATTTCAACTAAAATGCTAAAATTCTTGAGGGGCTGGTGGTAGATATATCACTGGCTGCTTCTTCTTGAAAGTATTAATATAGAGAATTATGTTGAGCTACTGATACTCTCACAAATGCAAAGTAATCTTCTTGATGAATTTTGATGGAATTTTCTTTATTGTACATGGTTGACTGTGAATACTTGTGAATTGTTTTGTTATTGCTTTCCTTTATGAGATAGTAGATTTCTAGCTGAGAAGTAAAAGTTCTGCCTTAAAGCATGATACTGGTATCTAAATACAGTCACGTGTAAGAAGTATAAATACATTCCTAAACTTAAAATTAGTGAATTCTAATAGCATTTCTATGCTTGTCAAGCCTGGAGTAAATGACTTAATATATTCACCAATTGAGAAAAGATATAGGTACAAAAGGAATAAATTACTGGATGAAAATAAACTATGGCTAAAGTATAAAATAAATATAAAACCACAGAACTTTTACATAAAGGTAGCATCAGTGGGAGTTATTTTTAAAAGGTGAAAATATGTTCCATTCCACTTAACGACATTACTCTTCACATTAATGCTTGTCAAAGTAAAGCATTTATTTTACTTAGAAAAACCTCAAGAATATTACTTGAAAATTACTCATACTATTAATTAGTCAATCATTTCATATTTTTCAGGTAGTCTTCAATTAAAAGTAAAATACCTTGAAAGTTAAAAACATTTCGACATGTCACTAACTCAAAATAACCAATAAGTTCAGAATAACATTTACTAATATTTACATAATATTTATCTGCCAGACACTACATCATTTAAATGCATGACTTATTTAATATTCTCAAGGTACTATTACTACCCCAGGCTAAATAACTTGCTTATGTAGCCAATACTATGTGGTACTCAGGATTCAAACCCAGGCAGTCTACTTGGGAGACTGTACATTTAACCAATAATGTATCACATCTCTAGAGGGATAATTCAACCAGGGTCTGCAATGCATTTGAAAGCCATTGTTTTCAAGCAGTCATGGTTGCCAAATGTGAAAACTTTTTACTCATTATGAAGGGAATGTGTGAGTTTCAAGCAACTACAAAGGAAATGGAGCATAATAAATATCAAAAATTGCAGAATATAAATGTTAAGAGCAGAGATGGTAGTACTTAAATAATTTTAGCTGTAATTTCACCTTGAGATTACTCTCAATCTAAACAAGCACATAAGAAAGCCAACAGTAATTTTAACATTCGAGGTCATATAATTTAAATTATGTACATATAACAAAAACTACAGTAGCGTTCCCCATAAATTATGTCCAAAGTTAATTGTCTCATTAACGTTGTTCCAAAACATTAAAAGTGATTTATTCTAAAATAATTAACTGATCAAATCATTTAACCAATTTTATTATTGGTCAATAAAATTCACATAACTTAAATTTCTATAGAAGAAAGTTAATCTTTATTGGAGAAAATTTGACATAATTTGTTTTTACATTTCCAAATAAAAAGCAGCATAGACGCTTAACTATATGAAACTAGCCTGATGTCAGTCAAAAGAAAGCATGACTCAATAAATGTAGATCTACTTTCCTTTGAAGGCACCTCTGAAAGGAGCAATAGGAGAGAAAGCAATGTATATCTTCTCCAGAACTGAATTTCAAAGGCCTTATTTGGCCCTTCTTCCACATAGGAAGAATTAGAAAACTTTTTGCCTTTTATTTTCCATTGTGAGATCCTAAATGGGCCAATAAGTCCAGGATATGTAGGTCCCCATGTGGTATTAGATGCGGTAGCAGCCATAGTGAAGGAATGTAGGACACAATGATCTATGTAGCTGACTTCTGTGAACTCTAGTGGTGGCAAACGTAAGAAAAAGAAAGGAAGAAAAAAAACCCTTTAGCACTTCAGCTAGATCTCAAAATCACTCAACTGGGTCTGCTGTATTAATGAGATCACAGAACAGAACTTTTGATTTAAAATTAAATGCTTTGGTGAAGAAGGTTTATTATTATAAACTAAAAAGCCATAGTTTATGAAAAATAATTGGATGTGACAATAAATGGTATTTTTTATATGTCTCATCACTTTTTTTTTCAAATTCGTGGTAATTTATTAGCAAGGTAAAAGGAAACTAATATGGTAACCAAGTAGAGAAACACAATAGAGAAAAAATACTTATGAGCTTTCTGGCACAAGAGCAATATCCATTCTTTAAGACATGTTGGATACCCTCTAGGTCTACTCGTGTTGTCACAAACGGCAAGATTTCATTCTTTGTTTTGGCTGAGTAATATTCATTGTCTATATGTAGCACATTTTCTTTATCCTTTGTCTATCGATAAACACTTAGGTTGCTTTCTCTTTTCTTTTTTTGTATATTTTATTGATTATGCTATTACAGTTGTCTCACTTTTTTCTCCCCTTTATCCCCCTGCCCTGCACCCCATCCAATGATCCCCATGTCAACATTTTCCCGCCGCCACTTTCATATACGTCTCATCGCTTTAGATTAAAAGAAGCTTAAATTAAAAAGTGAATCCCATACCCTGGCTAGGTGACTCAGTTAGTGCATCATCTAGTGCATCAAAAAAATTGAGGGTTTGGGTTCAATTCCTGATCAGGGCACACACCTAGGTTGTAGGTTTGGCTCCTGGTCAGGGATACTGGAGGCAACTGGAGGCAACTGATCAATGTTTCTCTCTCACATCAATGTTTCTCCCTCTCTCTCTCATATCAATAAACATATCTTCAATGAGGATTTTTTTTAAGGGGGGGTTGATTTAATTAAATGTTTTTTTTAAAATGGTTTTAAAGACATTTAAATAATGTAGAAAACAATCTATTTTGTCTAATATGTTTTAAAATCTGAGCTGTTCAACTTATTTTAAAATTATAATTTAAAAGTATAATAACTCTAATGTAAAAGTAGCCAAACAAGTAAATAAAATTTAAGTGAACAGGCCTAGCCAGGTAGCTCAGTTGGTTAGAGTGTTGTCCCAGTAAGCCAAGGTTTTGGGCTCGATTCCCAATCAGGGCACATACAAGAATCAACAAATGAATGCACAAATAAGTGGAACGATAAATCGATATCACTCTCTCCTCCTTTCAAATCAATCAATACATATTTTTTTACACTGAGTAAACAATGCAGTTATATCTGGTGCACGTTTTATCAGTATTCTTATTATTCAAATGTCTGCTTTTCTTTGCAAAATCTGCCTTAGTTTAACTGATTTTGTATGTAGTTTCTATGTAATATCCAATGTTTGACTAAATACTCAAAAATCAATTATCTCATTAATATTTAAAAAATACAACTGCTAAACAAACATGTTTAAGTTTTCCACCTATACTAGTTTATTGTCTCTCTAGAAAGAAATCTACCAAGCCAAAAGTTTATACATATTTTTTCAGCAAATGAAATCTGTAGTGAAACCCAAGACACCTGGGCACTATAAGGTGCTGAAAATTTCACCTTGCTTACAATGGTAAATAAATTAAACATTTATTATGTGACAAGGAAAAGGATGACTTCAACAACAATTAGTATATATGAATCATCTTATTTAGAATATAAAAGAGGATTATATTTTCTATAAAAGCTAAAAGAAGATTTTCTCTTTCTTTCTTTCTTTTCTTTTCTTTTCTTTTCTTTCTATATTTATTGGACAGTAGTGACTCAGGAGGTGAATCAGGGTCCTGTGGGGGCTCTGTGAACATTATTACCAGCATCAATCATCAATGACCCAACAAGGCCTGGAACTGCAGGTTAATACAGAATTAAATGATCTGTTCCCCTAAAATATCACTTCATATACATATATTCCAAGGAGTTCTAAAAGCAATAATCTTCCAAATAAAATACAATACAGAAGTTGAGTGATCAGAGGCTACCTTGATAGAATCATTGCATGATTTAAATAACTAGTCTAGGTCCCCCTCTTACATAGGAATCCATAGCATATGGTCACTTTGGTCTCTTCATAAACACCCACAATGATGGGGGGGTCTTATGAATTCATAAGATAGCACACAGATTTTTGGAAAGCTCTGTTATAAACCTCATTTTCTTCATGAAGATAAACATGCTTTAAAAATTCCTATAGAATCATCTTAATTTTGTCCTGTAGAGTATCACAGGATAGTCATAGTTCCTTTCCTTACCTCATAGCTTTTCAGTATTTAATGATAGATTTCATACCCTCACTTTTACAAGTTAAGTCTTTCCACTGGATTTTATGTAAGTTATCTACAATACCCAATAATCCCCCTTTATTTTTTGGACACATTCTTGCTGCTAGAATTATATTTTGCCAAAGTCCTTCTCAAAAGGTAGTGTTCATAATAAACACAACATTAAAATGTGGTCATCACTGCAAACTATAATAGGATAATCACCTCCCTCATTAGGATATCATCATTAGCCAAATTTAAAAATGCATTAACTTTGCAGCCACTTTCTACTACAAATACCAAGCTTGTTACCAACAAAACCGTGGTCTTTAATTGTGTAGTGGATTTCTTGGACTCAAACCAGAACTTTACATTTATATCTACTACTATAAGATAGTAGTATGACAACAAATATGTTAACATGACTCCCTATATTTGAGCCTCTGGTATGTCATCTTGAAAAATACTAAGTTATTCTATATGTCTTGGTACCTAACGGATCCTCTTCAGTTTCACACACTATTGAGCAATGCTGACCTTCCAATCGCTGTTTACCTCAGCCTTTCTCAAGTCATCAGTTATTAGTACTGAAGAATCTCCAATGAAAACACTTTGTTGTATGACAATTAAGAAATTTTGCCTGAGACATCGTTTTCACTTGTTTAAGTTTAAAACTGGTTTTATACATAAGAACGTCTCCGTAGGAGTGTTTCTTGAAGTAAGATTAAATGGTTGTTCAAAATACAGGCAATGATATGCTCAATTCCATCTCTGCGGAAGGGCAAACAATGCAACACCTCCAGCAAATCTTTACCTTGATAAGAATATGCACATATACACATACCACACGTGAAATGTGCATGTGAGCTATAAACATGCAATCGCACGTAGAAAACAAAGGTAGGCTACTTTATTCTAGTTAAAGCCGTCCTCTTTTCAAGAAACTTTTATCTTACTCTTCCCTCTTTCAAGACCATAATTTACTTTCAAGCAAAGATAAAATTTGTGCGAGTTCTGCAAGATCCCAGTCTCCTTAAGTCCCCATCACAGTCTTCAATTAAAATGCTCATCTGTGTGGCAAGCCCAAGCTTCCATCGAACTCCTCCTCAGAAACATGACCCCCTTCCCCCAATCCGAAGTCAGAGGACAGTCCGGCCACAGAGGACTTCCACTCAAAGAGGACAATCCCTGTGCAGAGCACAGTCGGGTAGCCGCTTCTTTCTTCCCAACGCCCCAACGCCAGAACCCCTTCTCAGTGCCGCCCCTTCTTTGAGAGCCTGCTCTTGCGGGCCAGCTCCGGGTGAGCGCCCGGGTTAGTCAGTGCGCACGTGACGCGCGGTGCCCACATGACACGACCGTGGGCGGGGGAGGGGGACAGAAGAGTGAAGCAGGGAAAAAGTTAAGGAAGATCGGTCAAAGCGCCCAAAGCAATCGGGCCCTTCCCTTCTTCGTCAAGTAGTGGCTCAGGGATCCCTAGGGGACGGCTGAGAAGCAAGGCATCCACGGTCCAGCTTCCCAAACGGGGTGGGGTGGGGTGGGGTGGGGGGAGGGCGTAGTTCTGCTCTCTCCCCGCCACCTTCTGCTCCTTTCCGCCCTGCTGGTGATGCCGCTGCACCCTCAAGTTGCTCCTTCCTTCCTTTTCTCACTCCCTCTTTATTTCCTACTTTCCTTCCTTTTTTCCTCCCTTCCTTTCTTCGTCCCTCCCTCCGTTCCCTGAAAGCTCTTTATCTACTGCGGGCGATGCCACTGACGCACATTCAATTTGCCCCGGGAGCTCGCCCGCACCTCCGAGGTCAGACAAGGCCGAGCACCTTCCACAGGGGAAGGTAAACTGCGCAAACAAAGTTGTACGCCACACCGAAACCTGTCCTCCTTCCCATGGAGCCCCCCATTCGCATCCTTTGCAAAGCTCACTTGCTCCGTCGCTACTCTCTCGACCTCACCCCTCCACCGTGCAACACACCCCCTTCCACAGCGAGCCCACCCTTCCATTGCCCCGCGCTTGGAGCGGTCCAACCGCCGGGCAAAGCCCGGAGCAAGCCGCTGCGCTCACCTTGCTTGACACACTTGAGCCGGAGGGGGTCCTTGCAGTGTTTGATCACGGCCAGCACGTCCCTGATGGTGAGCCCCGCCACGGGGGTCTCATTCACCTCCAGCAGCAGCTCCTCCGACACCAACTTGCTGCCGCTCTCATAGGCCACCTTGCCGGGCTTCACTTCCCCCAGGTAGGGGAACTGTCCATTCTCGGCGCCCCCCTTCAGTTCAAAGCCCAGCTGGCCCTCCGGGTTCCTGCCAATGACACTCTCATGGACTTTGCTAGTCCAGTGGCTTTTCTTTTTCAAGGTTTTGGACATGGCAGTGGGGCGAGTCGCCTCAGCTCCTGAGGGGTTCCTCTGGGGAAGGGGTGTTGGCGGTGAGAGAATGAGGATGGAGGAGCCAGGGGGCCAAGAGGTGAGAAGAACAGACTTTGCCTTCCTCCCCTCTCTGTTCCGTGCTTTCCCTCTTCTTTGGATGGAGTGTGGACGAGGAAGGGAAAGGATGAGAGGGGCGGCTGGGCAGAGGTAGGAGAGCTTGGGTGAGGTTGTGCTGTCCCTTGAATGACACTCAAGGCTGTGGCCCCGCAGCAGAGGAGAGCTGTGGTGGTGGTGGTGGCTGCGGCGGCGGCAGCCTGAGCGAGCAGTAGCGGAGCTGGTGAGCGGGTGGGGTGGGGGTGGGGAAGGAGGGTAGGGATGCCGGGGGCCACTCCTGCGCGGTGCGACTGGGAGCGCGCGCGCGCCTGGGTGTGTGGTGTTAGCTGATGTCCATGGCAGCTGCAGTGGCAGCAGCGGATCCTTGTGTGTGTACTAGTTGTACAGTATTGGCAGGAGGGGAGGAGGGAGTGCAGAGGCGGAGGGAGCCGGCCGAGGGAGGAGGGGCGCGCGCGCGCCGGGTTGGGGGCCGCTTAGCCGCTGTCTCCGCTCCCTCCCTCCGCAGCTTGACCCGGTAGTGAAGGCTGAGAGAGAGGCAGGCTGGGTCCGCCTGGCAGCCTGAGAGGAGGCGGGAGCGGGAGAGGAGGGGAGGCAAGGCCGGGCTGGAGAGGCCCGCAAGCACAGCGGAGAGCCCAGTGCGGACCTTTCCTCCGTCTCCCGGCGGCCGAGCGGTGCGCTGGGCTGCGGCGCTGAGAAGACGCCCTGAAGCCCAGGCGCGGGCTGGGCGGGAGCAAAACAGGCGAGACTTGGATTTGAGCGCGACCCAGTGCCGGCGCCAGCGCTTGAGCGCCGCCCGCCCCCTGGCGCGGGATCCTGCCGTGAGAGCTGCCTGCGGGGCCCGCTGTGGAGCTGCGGGAGAGGCCTGGGCGTTGGGAGCCTGGGGAGGCAGGCGTAGGAGCTCGCAGTTTAGAGGGACATCGTCTCTTCATGTTTTCAGTCAGACTCGTGGCAGAGTTCTCAGAATTCCCCCTCAGAGGAGCGGAAAGTTAGAGAACTGCAGGCCGGGTACCCTGACGGGGGAGGGCGAGGCAGCATCCCTTTCCCGGGGACGGGCCCAGCCCGCGCGACGGGCCGGGGCGAGGACTGAGAGCAAGGCGCAGTGGTCGCGTGGAAGGCGATTCCCGGGAGCAAGGGGAAGGGGCGGAAAGAAAGGGACTGCGGGATAGCGGCGGGGGGAGCCGTGAGGGGGGGCGGGGCGGCGCGTTGCGGTGAGCAGCCTCTGCGGGGAGATTGACAGCCGAACCCGGGAGCTGCGGCGGCGCCCGCAGGGGCACGCCTTGGCCCAGGACAGCCCTCAGACTCTGGCTTGTAGCTTGGGAAGAAACCTTAAGATGACCTGGCCCGAGAACCTCCTGCTACAGAGAAGGAAAAGAAGGCTCCGTGGGTGAACCTAGCGGCCAGATCGGGGCTGGAATTCAGCTCGCTGGCCCACCACCAGGCTCCTTTCCCTTTACCAAGTTTTCGGCCAGGAAGAGAGGTGAGGACAGGGGCGCAAGGATGCAAGAGGGCTGCTGATTTTCACTCAACCGCGAATTTCCTGTGAGATGTTAGGCGAGATTTTAGAAATTCTTGTAATTGGTAAATGAATTTCACTTGTTCTACTTCCAAATGATACGTTTAAGAAAAAAAAATGTCGCACACCTACTCATCTCTTTAAAACAAAGCATGAAAAGCACTGTTCAGTTAGGAATCTTGATGTCTGAGATGATGGTAGTGTGGGAGGCAAACGGTACAGAAAGGCCAGATTTGAATGCAAGCTCTGCTACTTACCAAGAGCTTGATCTTAAGTATATTGCTTGACCTTTCTGAGCCTCAGTGTCCTTATTTGTTTAATAGAGTTAGAAACAGTAATCTGATAGGCCTGTGATGAGGATGAAGTCAGGTTAATACATGCAAAGCACTTGCCTGAGTTAGGTGGGTAGCACTTAAAATGTTAATTTCCTTCCTTTTCCCCTTTCAAGTATAACTCATTATTTGGGGAAAAGTGGGATTAAATTTAGTCAGAACTGGAAGAGATCTGAAAGAAAGATGATTTGTTTAACCGTGTGTCTTTTTTCACTTGAGAAAACAGATCCCTAGTGAGTTGGCTGCGAATGATGAGAATTATTCACTAAGCCAGGGGCAGTGCCAGGATCTGAAAACAGAGTGACAGGTAATGCGCAGGAGTGGGCAAGACTTTTTCTAACGTAGCCCAGCCTCACCCAAAGAAGCTGACGTTTAGCATTATGAGACAATCCTACGTGGAAATTGATAATGAGAACTAAATATGTATTTTTAAACACTGATTACAGACTAACATGTATGACTGATGCTAATATTTATCAGGTTCTAACTACATGCTAGCTATTGTCCTATGGGCTTTACATATATTAATTTCTCCTGACATCTTAATAAAGTAGGTAGTGTTATCATTCCATTTGACAGATAAGAAAATTGAGGAGCCTGCAAATTTAGTCAATGGCAAAGCAGTCAGAACCCAAGTTTTTGGCTCCAGACTGGGTCCCAGTCACTGCATTGTTTCTCTCTCTGCGCACTTACGATATGTCACACCAGCAATTTGTACATAGTGTCCCCAAAGGTTTGGTCTGAATTTTATTGTAGAGATAATTAAGATAAAGGAAAACAAATGGAGCAGGAGTTTGGAATAAAAGCATTTTACCCTCAAGAACCCAGGACAGTCATTGAGGCACAATATCAGCTAATTGAATGCTTCTCAGCTGCTAATTCATCTTCTTTGCCCTTAATTGTGTTAGTAGAGCTGGAACCTATAAACATTTCTTTGTTGTTAGTTGGTACAGTATTAGGCCTACTCAGTAGAAGGTGCTAGAGGGACACTATATAGAAAGGGGACTTCTCTTCTTGAGTCCAGTGCTTTTCTTCTTGTTTCTATGGCATGGTGGTTAATGTGTGGCTTTCTGGTCAGTGGTGTGCAAGAAACCAGTGTTTCACATCTTCCAGGAAGTTTGGCCAATTCCCTAATGCGTGGCTTCCCAGTAAGCCTTGCTGGCATCCCAATGGGTAAGCTTCCTAGCAAGTTTCACTGGCACCCTAGCTAGCCAGACCAGTCTGTAACACCTCAATAAATTTCTTGGCCATCAAGTGGGCCATAGCACACTATGTCGAATGAGGTCTGTCTCTCATTCCAGGGTAGAGGATAGGGATGGGAGTGGGGCTGTGGTTCTTCTAAGTTATTTCTTCACTGGATACCATCCCTTCATCCTGGAGTTAGTGGCTGCTCCCTAAATTGGGTATTCCTATATGCTTCAGTGATCTCGTCTCTCCTCTTAGTAGTCACTCACCTTTTACTAGGTAATAATTCTTTATATTAAGTTTCCCTTGTTCCAATTATGGTGTGATTTCTGTTTCCAGACTGGACCTTGACTAATACAAGGCTAAAGAGTAGAGCACTATCCTAGGAGTCAGAAGTTGACACCCCATCTTTAGCTGTGCAACCTTAACTAAGTCACTTAAACTCCCAGAGCTTGTTCCCTCATTTGTAAAAAGGGAGTAACAATATATATGACAAGGTTTTATAAGCGTCATGTAAATTTTTAAAAGATTTGATTGATTGATTGATTGAATTAAGAGAGAAGGGATGAGAGGGAAAAAGAGAGGGAGAGAAATATTAATGTGAGAGAGAAACATTGGTCTTCTGCTTCTCATACACACCCCAACTGGGGACCGAACCGGCAACCCAGGCATGTCCCCTGGTCAGGAATTGAACCAGCAGTCTTTCGCTTTGTGGGACGACACACAACTGAGCCACACTGGTCAGGGCTGTGTAAAAAAAGCATTTTAAATGCACTTAAATGTGAATGCACTTTAAAACTGTAAAGTGCTATCACAATTAATGGTGTTAATTATCAGTATAGGAACAGAGTGGTGAAGGAAACATTTTAAGAAAAAAAAATTTTTTATTCATTCTGGGTACTTAGACTGTTACCTGAGGGTAAAGACAGCATTTTCACTAAGATTTATTGTCATCAAATAAATATATTATTGGTTGGTTGTCTTTGCCTAGCTTTTCAGAGATAAAAACAAACATTTTCTGATCTGAAGTAGTTGAAGTTTCCAGCTTTATGAAAAATACAACTAAAATTACAAACATTCTGAAATGTTAGATTCAGACTAATTCAGTTATTTTTCTACTCTGGCATCCTTCACATTTGTGTTATTTTTATTTTGTCTCCTTTATGCTTTCTGGGCTTGATGCTTGTGTCAAGAAAGAATTATTTCATTGCTGAGCACTCTATGTGCAGAGCATGGCACTAGATATTGCATGCTATTCCAAAAGAAAAATACCTTAAGAATCATAAGTGCTCAAGAAAGAAAAGCATGAGTGCATTCAATCTTTAGCTGGAGTTCTATGAGGTGGATGCTTGTGGGACACTCCACTTCATCCTCTTGAATCCCTTAGACTGAGTCTGGGTGCCCTACCCCCAGCTTCTGTGTTATTTTATTTCTCACAAGCCATCCCCTGAGACTCTCTTTGGAAGATTTCCCAAAGGCTCCTGGACTCACTCTGCCTTCAGGCACAGAGAGCCAGAGAGAATCACCTGGGAGTTAACTTTCTTCCCAGTGAACCTTTCCCAAGGACTGCCCTACAGTGTATAAAAGCCCAATCCTATTGCCTCTAGAATACTCAGGGCTTCCTGGCAGCATCAAGCTGATGCTAGCATTTTGCCTGAAATCCCTTCCTTTCCTCTCTTGCTTACTCTGTAACATATGCATATTTTTTTCTAGAAGCATTCCCTAATAAATCACCTGCACATAATGCTCATCTCAGAGTGTGTGATTCTGGGGATTGTGACCTACAATATTATATTTCTTTTCACAGGTGAGGAAACTGAGGTTCAGGTATTTTAAACTTCTCAAAGTCACTCTACCATTAACGGTGGAATTGTGATTTGATCTACGCCTATGTGACTCTGAAGCTCTTCTAATGCCATGTTACATTTAAAGTACCTAAAACTGAGTGATTTTAAATTAACTATCTGAGTAGAAATGGACACAAAAATCAGCAAGTGACTGATCAACAGATTATTGTATCCTGATAATATCTTTAAGTGTTTGAGGAGAAAAAATATGGAACCATGGGCAGTAAGACCAAAACATGGTATGTCCCATCTAGGAAAAACATTATAAAGGATGAGACCTACCTGACCAAGAGTATGAAGACATGTCCCACATTTTACCAGAGAGTATAAATGTTCAATGTGATTTTTAGTAAAGGGTTTTCTTGCCCCTAAGGTTGAATTGGGCATTTGTATTTTTCCCCTTGCTTCTAAAAAAATTACCACAAACTTGGTCATTTAAAGCAACGCAAATTTGTTATCTACAGTGGTGGTGGCCAGAAGTCCAAAATAAGTCTTGCTGAGCTAAAATTTAGGCATAGGAGCAACTATGCTTCTTCTGGATCTCTAGGGGGGAGTTCTATTCCTTGCACTTTCCTGGTCTTAGAGGCCTCCTGAACTCTGGTTTGTTGCCCCTTTCCTCTGTCTTCAAAACCAGCAACAGCAGGTCAAGTCCTGCTCATATTCCAACACTCTGACACTGACCCTCCTGCCTCCCTCTGCCACTTCTCAGGACTCTGATTATATCAGCCCCACCCAGGTAATCTCCCTATTTTAAAATCAACTGATTAACAATCTTAGTTCCATCTGTAGCCTCAATTTCCCTTTGCCATATAACATAACATAGGCAGTTTCCAGAGAGTAGGACCTGGACATCTTCGGGGGAGGCATTGTTCTGTCTGCTACAGTATTTTGGGACACCACTTAGTCATATCCTGACTGTTTACATTTTAGTTCAGATCATCAACATCATTACTGCATATTATCCCTACCTTTTGTCTCAGAAACCTCTATTGTGTTGTCTAAGAGCACTTTTTGAAACCTCTCTTTTCTTCTTAAAACCCTCCAGTGCTGCCCATTTAAATACACAGCAGAGTCCAAACTCATTATCTTTGACCCTCCCGTGCCTCCTTCCTAACTCTAGCCATTTTTTCCATATACTCACTGGGATTGAATCCCGGAGCAACCCAGCTAAATGTAGGTCTTTTAAGACAAACACAAATTAAAGGAATCTCCTTTACAATATCCACTATAGGCCCCTTGGAATATAATCAAAGACAGAAACTTCAAAATTGAATTTTGATGTTCAGATCAAGGCAGAGAAGTACATTGCCTGGGCCACTCACCCACCAGGCTTGTAACTTGGGTCAGCTGACCCAGTGTGCTGCTCAAAGTCAGGCCTGAGTCCCCTTCCTCTTACAATCCTTTGCTTTATTCATCCTGAATTGCTTTGTTTCCTTGGCTCACTAAGTCATTTTGTGGTTCTCAGTTTCCCTGAAATGCAGCCCTCTCTCTTTCTTTGTATGGCTCACCACCCTCTTAGGCATACTTCTAGAGTCACCTTCTCTCTAAAAGAAAAGAGTCTTTTCTGACTCTTCTTTAGCCTTCCCCCACACATGAAACTCACCTTTATGTATCCATGTACCGGTGTGGAAACATGGCTTCTAGTTCACTTCATTGTTCTCAAGTTCGTCTTCCATAGAAGAATGGGTGGGTTTTTTGTTTTTAATTTATTCATCTTTGCATTCTTACCACATTGCACGGTCTCTGGCATGATGTATATGCTCAGCAGAATTCTGCCTAATGACAGATATGTGCAAAGTAATGGTGTATAAAATTTTTATTATATGGCCACCACCTTAATATGAATTTTTATCTTTAGTATTAAATGATTAGCTCTTTATACCCACACTAATGTCTTAAAAGAATGGAATGCAGAAGAACACATATCGATGAAGAAAAGACAGCATATACTTAGCCATGAGTCTAAGATTAAGAAAAGAAGCCAGATTCTTCAAGAGTTTATGACAGGGCCTGAGAGGTGGTAGTAGCGGTGACAGTGGTGGTAGAGGATAAACTTGACCCACTCCGTCATTTGTGAATTATTAAACTCCCACTTCTGCTACAATATTTACTAAAAAATGCTAATCCATATTTATAAGGTAGATTTATTTAGCATAATGCAGAGCTTCTCAGACTGTTCTATCAAGATACCTCTAACGACCCACCCCCCCCCAGCCAAGAATAATCTTATTTAAAGTCCCCAGTTTTCATCTAAAACTTCATTTGGATTTTAGGTTCTAGTCTGTAGTAGAACATCTTTATACAGATATGAAATATGGCACCTTCCCCAAACTGCCTAAGTAATGTTCCAGAATGATTTGCAATGTTTATTCAGTGGTTTCTTGCTCAAGTGCAGTGACTCTGTGGGTGTGCAGAACTTGAGTCCAGTGACCAGAAATACAAGCCCAAGTCTTGGAGGAACTTTGGGCTGCAGATTGATATAGATGTGGGAACTCTTTGTCTTTGCCTACAGAATGCAAACTGAGAAGTGAAAAATACTGAACTCTGGTTTACAGCATCTTTTAGTAGGCACAGAGGAGAGGAAAGAGCAGTGAGATAACTGTATTCCAATGTAAGGATCTAAATTGAGATATCAGCCCTTTTGATGTTACTCAGTAGAAGTTTTAGAGCTTTAGGCTCCTCCAAATACGTACACAGAATTGTGTATATTTTATTTGGTATTTTATTAAATTATATTATAGTGCTAAATGTTCTTTACCTCAAAATATCAAATATTTTAGTGATTACAATTTTGAGGTTTATATCAATTAAATTAGCATGGAAAGGCTAGAACTGCTCCATTTTAGTGTGGAATTAATATTCATTGATTGTGCTTCTGCATTTCACAGAGCTATCTTACTATTTTTTAGTTATCAGTCTTAGTATTGAGAGGGAATATATATTGTCCAACAACTCTGCAACTCAGGAACTTACTCTCAGACAGCACTGTCAGCTGCCTAGCCCTGTGCAAACAATCTGGGAATAGGCAAAATTTAACTATTTAAATATATGAGAGTATTAGATCATTTTAGTTGTTTGAGAGTTTTGAATGTACTTCTTTGTGTGAAATTCATTGATGTGAAAGGTATACAAAGTGGGGAAAGGGAACTGCAAAATCATTTAAATCATTGCTCTATCTAAACTAGAGTTCACAACATGTGGAGGAATTTGACCAGCTCAAGAATACATGAAAACATTTTTTGTTCTTTGACTTTAAAATCATTGCAATATTTTATATAAACAATAATGGGTAAGACCTCTTTATGCATTGTTACCTTATTCAATATATTGCACTAAATGCAACAAAAATATTGTATTTGGATCTAGAAATATACTTTCTCTTATACAGTGTTGTGCAGTTATACTTCTTGAATGTCAGTATCTGGATTTATCTTTCATTTTTATTTTTTTGACTTTTACTTATTCAATGCCTGTCAATCTTTTATCATCACTTCACATTCTACTAATCTTAAAAAGATACTCTCATACGTTTTATACACTTAGGCTTTCCTTACTAGATTTTTTTAAATACTTCAAAAATTCTGCTACTTCAAGTTCATGCCATAAAGTAGCTATATCTACCCCCTTCTTTTTATTTGCTTTCAATTGCTGTCACTTCCTACTTTGTGACTCTAAATCTTTTTAAACCATCTTAGCATTTTTTCAGGTATTCGTCCTTACAGAAAATTCTATCTACATGGAAAATTCTAGCTATAAAACACTACTCACCTCTCACCTTTCTAACTACTTGTATTTTTTCATATTCCTTCTGTTTTCCAAATGTGCATCTTAATTTATCTTTTTTCTCTAAAGCACTTCTTATTGTATGTCTTCAGTTTTCCATCAATTTTCATTATAAATTTTAAAATAAATTCAGAGCATTCTACATGTATTTTTAATATGATGTGTACTGCCCATATTATAATCCTGCCTATTATTTTTAATCATTTTGTTACTGATTTAAAATGACAACAGTTTTTATTACAAAGAAATAAAAGAAGCAACAAAGGAACAGTATTATCATGGGCTTAATATTTGTCAGTAGTGAAAAATCTTGTAAGTGGAAAGTTATGGAAAGAAAGTGAACATATTCTTTTTTGAAACAGTAAGGAATAGTCAGATGTTTTCTAGTCTTTAGAAAAACATATTTCAAAAAATTCAAAGAAAAGTTCATTATGTTTCTTTATCCAGATTATTGAGAAGCAAAAAATACTGGTGAACATTTGGTGGCAATGAGAACGTAATTCTAATCATACTAATTTTAATAATTTTGCAAACCTCTCCAAACACTATTCTGTATGGTTTGATTTTCTTTTAACCATTTTAAGTGCTATGGATATCTTTTAGAATATGATAAATACTAGTGATCTTATCCCACCCATCTTCCTCCTACCCCTAATGCATATGTACATACATCTCCCAAATATTACATACCATTTTATGTAATTTGTAGATCCATTGAAGCTAAACCATTTGCTTGGATAAGGGATTCTTTGAAAGTTCAGCTTAAGTAAGCCTTTTATGTAAAGTTTTTTTTTCATTTATACATAATTGCCTGAAAGTAATCTTATCTGATGAACTCCTAAGAGATGCTTCCTGATCCTTTTCATCACATTTCTTCTGCCTTGTACACTAACATTCTAGTCATATCTCAGCCATACTGCTGGGTTGAATCATGAGAGCATGACTTCATGTTTGCATTTCTCACAGAAGTTGAATGAGTGAAGGAAAATACAGTAGTAAAAAAAATGAAGACATAACTATAATGAATCTGAAAGGGTCAATTCTAGCTATTAAATTAAGCACAGAATCAAATGATGCTAATAAACTAAACCCAAATTTAAAAATGTATTTTGAAAGATCAAGAACAGCAAGAAGTTTGCCATCTGGGAAGGTAGTAAAGTATTAAGACAACTGTATAATATTTTATCTATCAAGGAGGATAATTTTAAACATGAAAAAGGGATGGTAAATTTCTTTAAGAGAAAATTGAAGTTTAAGATGAGTCATGGGATAATTCAAAGTCATTTAATTGCTTTAGGGGAATTTAATCTTCCAAGTTCTCTCAATTAGGTCCAAAGGTAATAAAAGAATCAGGAAGTTTGGCAAACCATTGTCTGTAATCTCTGAAGAAAAGTGGACATTAAGGGATTCAGTAGAAGATGGGTGGAAAGCAAAGCTACCACTATTTTCCAAAGAGTAGATGTCCTTCAGAAACTATACACTACAAAAATTAGCACATCAAGAGAAAGAACTGATAACATAAAGCTAGTCTAGCTTTGTAAGAAACAAGTCAAATCAAAAAATGCACATTTTTACTTATAAAGCATGACTTGTTGTGAGACCATGATAGCTTAATCATTAGTCTTTAATGCCATCAATGCTTTTCCTATGTCCACAATGAATATTCAAAACCAGGCTTCCATCATTCTGTTTAATATCTTAAAGTGATGCTTCAGTTTGCAAATGTTCTTTTAACACATTCACCACATCTAACTTGAGTAGGATGCACATAGTAGGCTTATTACTTCCTCTTATGAGCACTCAGTATTTAATGTGTTCTTCAATCAACTGCTCCCATCATTGCCTCATTAATTTTGTAGGATCACTCCTGATCCTTTTCCAAAACATCTTCTCAGGCTTTTCTTTAATAATTCACTGACCCTAAAACTATCAGATATATGAAGACCACTACCACAACTGTAAATTTATAATTCAAATTTAATATGTTTAATGTATAATTTGTCTAAATAAAATGTGAATAAATATGGTATAATTCAAAATTTTACATAAATGTGTGATAAATTTTAGGCCATGTTATTTAAGGACAATTATGAATATTTTACCTACAGTTAGAATTGGTGGTAATATTGCTCAATACTAGTTATATATGGTCTAGATTTAAATAAATTTAATTTGAATATTAATTAAATAACTTGCACATCTTAAAGTCATAGTGTAGTGACTGCCATTTTACTAAAATGTTAAAATTTTGAGAATATTTTTAATGTAATGCAATTATTATTATTACTTTAGGCAGTATTTAAAACTTTATATTGTCAATAGTATCTTGATAGGAAAACTAGAAATAAGAAAATATTTTCTTTATTTAATAACAATAGGTTTTGAAGAGGTAAAAGCTTCTATATGCTTGGTCTGATTGATACGTGACTGCAGGAGTTTAGGGACTCATTGAAACACCTTGCAGACCTCAGGGAGAACAAACATATTACATTTTTCTCTTTAAGCCCAGAAAGTATTTTATTTTTAAATATATTTTATTGATTATGCTATTAAAGTTGTCCCAATTTATCCCCCTTTGCCCTCCTCTGTCCAGTACCACCATTCCCTCCAGCTATCCACCCCCACCCCCAGTTCATGTCCATGAGTCATACATGTAAGTTCTTTGACTTCTTCATTTCCTCTACTATTCTTAACCTCCCCCTATTTTGCACCTACTGATTATGCTTCTTAATCCCTGCACCTTTTCCCCCATTCTCCCCCTTCTCCCCTCCAGATGATAACCCTCCAAATGATCTCCATATCTATAATTCTGTTCCTGTTCTGCTTGTTTGCTTAGTTTGTTTTTTTAGATTCAGTTGTTGATAGCTGTGAATTTGTTGCCATTTTAATGTTCATAGTTTTGATCTTCTTCTTTCTCTTAAGTAAGTCCCTTTAACATTTCATGTAATTATGGCTTGGTGATGATGAACTGGTTTAGCTTTACCTTGCCTGGGAAGCACTTTATCTGCCCTTCCATTCTAAATGACACCTTTGCTGGATAGAGTAATCTAGGTCGTAGGTCTTTGCTTTTCATGACTTTGAATACTTCTTGCCGGGCCCCTCTTTCCTGCAAACTTTCTTTTAAGAAATCAGCTGACAGTTTTATGGGAACTCCTTTGTAGGTAACTCTCTGCTTTTCTCTTGCTGCTTTTAAGATTCTCTCTTTATCTTTAGTCTTTGGCATTTTAATTATGATGTGTCTTGGTGTGGTCCTCTTTAGGTCCAACTTGTTTGGGACTGTCTGTGCTTCCTGAACTTATATGTCTGTTTCATTCACCAAATTAGGGAAGTTCTGCTTTCCCTAATTTCATTATTTTTTCAAATACATTTTCAGTTTCTTTTCCTCTTCTTCTGGCATCCCTGTGATTCAGATATTGGTACATTTGGAGATGTCCCAGAGGCTTCTTATACTATCTTTGTTTTTTTGAATTCTTTTTTCTTCTTGCTGTTCTGCTTGACTGCTTATTGGCTCATTATGTCCCAAATTGTTGATTTGAATCCTGGCTTCATTGCTTCCACTGTTGGTCCTGTGTCGACTTTTCTTTATATCACTTAATGTAACCTTAATTTCTGTCTGGGTCCTTTTTATTTTGTTGCTGTACTCAATGAGTTCTTTGAGCATCCTGATCACCAGTGTTTTGAACTCTGCATCAGATGAGTTGGTTATCTCCGTTTCGTTTAGTTCTTTTTCTGGGGTTTTGTTCTCCTCTTTCATTCAGGCCGTATTTTTTGTCTCCTCATTTGGCAGCTTCCCTGTGTTTGTTTCTGTGTATTTGGTAGAGCTTCTTTGACTCCCTATCTTAGTAGCATGGCCAGTTGTAGAAAAGGCACCTGTAAATTGTGTGGGGTAGAGCCTTGTGGCTCAGTTTCAGGGGAGAGCTCAGAGAGGGGACAGTGCCACTGCCTGGCTTCTGGAGGTTTTCCTGGCACTTGCCCTGTGGGACTGGCACCCTTCCAGCTATTGCCCTTGTGCTGAATGCCAGAGGGGGCGGGTCTGCATATGTTTTAAGTCCATGCAGGTCCTTTAGTGGAGTCACCTGAAAAATCTGGCATTTCCTTCTGCCACCCCAATCCCCTCTTGTTTTTTACAGCCAGAAGTTATGGGGATTTATCTTCCTGGCACTGGAACCCTGGACTGTGCAGTCTGGCCTGGGGCTGGGATCGCTCACTCCGAAGGTATCCCTCACTCCCAAGGTATCCCTCCCAATTTTTATCCACCACACGTGAATGTGGGATCCCCATTCTACCGACACTGCCTCTCCATGCCACACCACAACTCTGCCCCTTCTACTCTTCTGGATGAACGTTCCTTCTTTAAATCCTTCGTTGTTGGGTTTCTATACAGCTTGGTTTTCTGAAGGTTCTGGGTGTTTTTTGTTTTGAGGTCTAGCTGTAATTCTTTCTGTGGTTGCTCGAGGAGGCGAAGTTTGTTTACCTACGCCTCCACCTTGACTGGAATTCCCAGAAAATATTTTGAAGTACATCAGTTTATGCTTATATATAAGCATTCCCCTGCTTTCATTTTAGCAGGAAGCCAAATAAAAGGAAGTTTAAGTTTTCCCTGTACTAATGGAGATTTACTTCATAGCCCTTTTCTCTGGAGACAAATATAGGTCTCTCCTCAAGAGTAGGAATATTTGCATATGAAGTATGATTTAAAGGGCTAGAAACATCTTTTCCACTCTTCCAAAATGCTTCACTATGTTTTGTCATATCGTCTGATAATTTTGCCTTAGAGACTTATCCTTTTGAGATAATATAATGCAAACATCTCTGAAAGGTTATTTTCTGCTTTAGTCACACTCATATAGCTCCTGGTAAACAAAGTACATTGATAACAGGTTAAAGGTAAGGTTGCCGGCTAACAGATCTCTAGAGTATGTGCTACACCAAACATTGCTTAGAAATTTCCATGATTTTCTCAATCTAGTTTATAAGAATAAAGAAATTAAACATCAAGGGGATGTGGTTATGTTATGTAAAATTGTACAATTGGTATTTATTCCGTTTCTATTTTATTGATTTAAAAACAGAAGAAATGGAATGTTAACGAGTGGGTGTGGTAAAGTGGTACTACTTTAGTGGGGGGGGGGGTATGGAAAGGCCTCTTCTAGGATGTGATTTTTAAAAAAGTTTAGATTTTATTTTTCAATTACAATCCACATTCAGCATTATTTTTTATGAGTTTCAGGTGTACAGCATGGTGGCCAGTTGTATGCTTTACAATGTATTCCTCCTGATATTTCCAGTACCCGCCTGCAACCAGATATTGCCATTACAGTATTATCGACTATATTCCATATGCTGCACTTTATATCCTGATGATTATCCTGCAGTTACCAAACTGAACTTCCCAGTCCTGTTACCTTCTTCACTCCTGACCCCTTCTCCTTCTGCAGTCATCAGTTTGTTCTCTGTGTATAAGGATGTCCCTCAATTCTGTTTATTCTTTTCTTTACACTCCACATATAAGTGAAATAATATGGTATTTTTCTTTCTCTGACTATTTCACTTAGCATAACATCCTCTAGTTCCATCCACTTTGTTGCAAATGATAAGATTTTGTTCTTTTTATGGCAGAGTAATATTCCATGGTGTATATGTACCACAACTTTTTTACCCACTCGTCTATTGATGGCCACTTGGGTTGCTGCCATAGCTTGGCTATTGTAAATAATGCTGCAATAAACATAAGGGTGCATGTATCCTTTCACATGAATGTTTTGGCTTTCTTCAGATATATATCCAGAGGAGGAGTCCCTGGGTCATAAGACAGTTCCAGTTTTAACCTCTTGAGGACCTCCCATACTGTTTTCCATAGTTGGCCACACCAATCTGTATTCCTACAAACAGTACGCAAGGTTTCCCTTTTTTCCACGTCTTCATCAGCACTTTTGTTTATGTACTTATGGATAATAGCCATCCTGACCATTGCAAGGTGATATCTCATTGTGGTTTTAATTTGCATTTCTCTGAAGATTAGTAACATTGAACATCTTTTCATATGTCTATTTGCCACCTGTATCCTCTCCTTAAAGAAGTGTCTATTCAGGTTCTCTGCCCACTTTTTAATTGGAGTGTTTGTTTTTATGGTGTTAAGTAGAATGAGTTCTTTGTAAATTTTGGATATTAACAAATATCCAAAATAACCTTGTCAGATGTATCATGGACAAATCTTCTCCCATTTGTTAGGTTGTCTTTTTGCTCTGTTGATGGTTTCCTTTGCTGTGCAAAAACTTTTTAGTTTGATGTAGTCTCATTGTTTATTTTTCTTTTGTTCCCCTTGCTTGAGGACATGTATCAGAAAAAAATATTACTAAGAGAAATGTCAGAAATTGTACTGCCTTTATTTTCTTCTAGGAGTTTATTCTTGTATATGGTGTTAAGAAGGGGGTCTGGTTTCATTTATTCTGTGTATCTGTCCAATTTTCCCAACATCATTAATTGAATAGACTATCTTCATCCTATTGGTATGTTTTCGCCCTAGGAAGTGATTTTTAAACTAGGAGTTAAATGAGGAACAGTATTCAATTGTGTAAAAATCTGGATATTAATTTGTGATATTAATTTTCCCACTACTTTTCAGGTAGTGGGAAAGGGAAGTATCTAGGTTCTGAGGTGGTAAGGAACTTGACATGTCAGAGACTAAGTAATTTTCACTTTCATTAATTTATGCATTCAAATTATACTACCTCATAGTCCATTAAGGCCTTTCACAAATTACACCCTGCTCAAAATTTAATTGTCTCTGACTCCTTCTACCATGCACCATCCTAATCCATGCCTCCGTGAGGTTGTATATGCTCTTTCTTTGATTTCATAGTTTGTCATTCATTCATTCATGCCTGATAGTCTGTAACTAATCTCTTAAACTTCACTGCCAGCATTCCCACTTTTAGGAAACCTTCCCTTCTCCCTCCGCCCATCATTTATAGAATTATTCAATCTTTATGCTATCGTTGTCTTATGCACTTGATATACTGATTTGTAATTACTAATTTGCATATATACTTTAATACTTCTGAGTTTCTTTAAAACAAAAATGTTATTAATTCATCCTTGGGTAGGTATAGGCCAGAATAGTAGTATTATATAGTAGGTAGTACTAAGTATATAGTAGACACTCAATAAATCATTGTTAAATAAATGAGTGAATGGATATCTTTTTGTTGTTATGACTTACCTAATGTAACATTTCTCTTCAGAACCATTTCCATGATATATTTATTAAGGATAATAGCCATAAACTAACTTGATAGTATAGCTATATTCTATAGCCAGTAGAATATTTATCATTATTTTAATATGAAAAAATAAAATGTTAAATATGATAATCCATATTTAATGCAAATTATACTCATGGAAACATTGTGAAAAGGTTAATTTTTAACATATGGCTTTCAATTCAATTTTTCTAATATCTAATAATACTAATTATTTATGATAGATTTTCACTCTACTTTTAAATAAGTTAGCATTAATTACCAGTTATTACTTAATAAAAATCTCAATTTAATGGCATGTTTTCTGTGGATTATCTTTTTAAGTTAGAGTAATAGAGTGGTATTTAAAACATTAATTACATTTTATTTAAAAGAACTTACTGTTCTTAACTTGGAACCTGAGGGCTTCTCCAACTCCTAAGTGCCTGGCAGAACAGAATAGTGGATGAGGAGTTAGGAGGAGAAATTATGGGAGATGTGGCCAGATAAATAGGAGGAGGATATGGACCTTTTGGTAGGACAAGTCAAAAGTTATTTCTGTCAGAGAACAATGTCAACATCATACTTTAATAGATGAAAGTGATACAGCATTAAAGTTATAGAATCAGAAATACATACTTGAAGGTTGTTTCCCTCCAGAAAGTTCCCAAATATTGTCTAAGTGCCTAAGTAATTGGCAGTTATTCTAGGCCTTATCTGTAGTCAGGGAGAGGATTTTACCCTGCAAGTTCCCTTCGAAGTCATTGGTGGTAGAACTGCATGATACAAATTTACTGAATGAACTAAACTAATGAATAAATGCACAAACTTTTATATGTAATCCTAGATATTGTTTTAAAAGTTTGAATCAGTAACAAAGCCTAGATTGTTATTTAATTTAATGGGTTAGAATTTACTACTAAAAATTTTTTATTTTAATACTCAAATTGTCCCATATTTGGTCTGAAGGGGCTCCTTCAAGTTGGTTCACTTATCCCTTCGAGATGTCCCCCTGATTATTTGAACATTGCTTTGTGATATTAAAAAAAAATTTTTCCAAATTTTTCTTCTTTTCTCTTCTCCAACTCTGGTTCTGCCTTTTCTCCACACGTAACTCTCTTCCTTTTCTAGTATGTAAGAATGATATTTGGAAAACAAAATATGGTAATTTTTAAAAAGATTTTATTTATTTATTTTTAGAGAGGGCATGGGAGGAAGAAAGAGGAGAGAAACATCATTGTGTGGTTGCCTCTCACGCACCCCTGCTGGGGATCTGGCCTGCAACCCAGGCATGTGCCCTGACTGGGAATCGACCCGGCGACCCTTTGGTTAACAGGCCCCCACTCAATCCACTGAGCCACAGCAGCCAGGGCCCAAGACAATGGCCCAACGTTGACTTGTTGACTTGTTTATTGCTATTTGTTAGCCATTATGAATAAGCCTTTTGAGTGGACAGAGATAGGAAATATAGAAACATTTCAAATATATTTATATGTATTATATTAAGTACATTAGCAGAGATACATCTAGGCTTACTATAAACACATTAACAATTCTGAAGGAAAAATATTTGTCATCTACGTAAAGTGGACCTATAAAGTAATATTGATCTTGAGCAAAGCACACCAAATAGATTTAATAGTTAAACCTAATATATCTTAGAATCATAGATGCTGGAGGGAGACATTTTCTAGAACTATCATCTAGATGTTATAGAGTAGACTCTTGCAGTGTTGTTTTGGGTCTGTAAGAATAAAAATAAGATTGGAGACAAAAGCATTTTTAACTGCATGGCAAAATCATATTAGGCATTCATTACACCCAGAATCTTGAATGAATATTTATGAGAGGAGTATAAACAAACAAGGAAGTAGTGACACCGTCTACTTGGCAACAATACTAATGTGCTCTCTTTGGATAAATACAGTAGCTACAGAGGCAATACTAGCCATTTCATTTAGCAGTAGCTTGACTGTCATTTGGCTACCAACGTGGATAACTTGTTTGAGGAAGATGAGGAGTGTGAATCTCAAAATAATCAAGATTTGTATCATAAAAGCCCTATGAGTATGTATTGAAATTGATAGACTTTTCTCCCAGCATGTCATGGAGGACTTTTTTCTAATGGTCTCTCCCCTATTACTTTGAAAACCAGAGCTTCTCTACTTGGTTTACTAATCCCAAAGATTAATTCAGTAGAAGTAGAGGCTTATTTTTACTGATTTATTCACTTTATCTAGAAAAGTATCTTGATACTTTTATGTACTATAATAAAATAAACATTCCTGTTACAGTACTACATCATATACACACTTGCCCACTATTGCATTGTAATAATTTAGTGACCTGAAAATAATGTAAAATATACTTATGCATATATATTCATATAATATGTGGTTTTATCATTTCATAAACCATAGAAAAGAAAGTAAATACCTGAAGAAGCCACAGCTGTAATATAAAAAAGGACACAATTTGACCAGTGTTAGAAGGCAAGATTAACAATTATTAAGAATATACATTATATGTATTGTATTTTTTATTTAATCCTCTAAACAATGTAATTGCTAGAGCTGTCCCCATTTCATAGAAAAAGAAACTGACATTACATGCCTAATTAAACTCAGTCAACTTCTTGTGTTTAATACATTGTGGAAATTTGACTCAAACCCACACGTTTGACTCTAAACCCCACTCTCTTTTAGGTTCATCACGTAAAGTTTGCCCTGCCTTTGTTCAGTAACAGCTTGCTCAATTGATTCCTTGTGTTTTCTTTTGAAAGAGAAGGATACTGGCTTATTTTAACAACCTGCTGTGTTTTAACAATCGATAAATGTGTTCACCACACATCATTGTTGTGTTTTTTTTTAATGGTTTATATTCATGATTTCAAATTAACTATGACAGTGATGCTTTAAACAATTTTATTAATTAAAACAGATCTGAATACATTAAAAAATACTAGCTGTGACAATAACATAGAAATCTTTGTTTTAAAAAATAACTTAAATACTAACTGAAAGTGGACCTAAGGTACACGGAAAAAGTGTGAACCACGCACATGGGGGTGAAAGCTACTCTGGAGCCATTTTAAATAACTTTATCCGAAAGAGCTGCCTAAAAGGCAATAGGATCCCAACAGAGAGAGTCTGAGAGATGGACTCCTGAGACCTAAATCCCAGTCAGGTGCTGGTGAGAGATGCCTATCAATGAATGGGGAGAGGAGTAAATGGTCTAAAGAACCCTCCAAGGAACTGAAACCCCCTGCAAGGAAAAAGCAGCAATCAGCTATGACACTTGCAAAACCAGAGTGTAATGATGGCAGCTCACAAAATACCAGCATGCAGGAGTTTTCTTGTGCCCTCACCTCTTCTCCCTTCACCATCTTGAACCCTGGTATGGTCAGAAACAGTGCAAGTTAGGAATTGAGGAGAGGAAGAAAGACAAGTTGGGAAAATAGAGGAGTATCTATCCAAGCTGTACTTTGTACCACAAGCCTGCCTTCTGTTGCATAGCTGATTAGGTGAGTGCAGAAGCTTTAATTTTGAATGAAGCTTGAAGTTTTTATTATTACTTCAGCTACACCTATCAGTTTCAGAAGTGAAATAGTTTAAGTGACAAAAGTATAAGGAGGATTTATTATTTAAGATATGGGGAACCAACAAAGATTTTATCTAGGGGAAGAATTACCCCATAGAGGATACTTTAAGGGACATTATGAGAAAAAAAGAAAGTTACATAATGATTTCCTCGTGCAAATTTATTTCTTTCAGAATATCATGTTTATATATCCATACATCATATATCAAAAATATACATTTATCAATATATGTACATGTATCATATGGAGCATGTTTTACAGTTTTCTTGATTTTTAAAATAAATTTTTATTTGGTTACTCTTTCATTTCTATATATTCTTTCTAAATGCTATAGCTATAAGCAAATAAAGGTAAAGTGTTCATATGCAATATTTTACATGTTTATAATGATAAAATAGTATTTTATCTAAACCCCATGTGTCATGTGATGTATTTCATACTCTATCATACTTGCACGTGACTGTTTATAAAACACAAATCAACAGGACCAGAATTAGATTTAAAAAAATGTATTCAATAAGATGTGTAAGATGAGGCAGAATTAATTCTAATTGAGTTCACAGAGGATCTGAAATCAGATGTAAATCTGTAATATCATACTACTTTAGTTATGAATTAATATCATATTTGCATTCACAAAATGATATTATGTTTACCCCTGAGTACCATTTAGACAGAACATTAGAACAGATATTCTACCTTTACTCTCTCCCTCCTCTGCCACTTAATGTCATTGGAAAATCTGTCCATATTGATTACCAGGATTAAAGACTGGTTTTGAGAAAGGTGGAGAACCTAATATTTACATTTTAGTGGAAGACAGAATAGAAATGAATATTTTTATAAGTGCAGAAAAAAATGTTTCTTAAGATGTAACAATTTTAATACCTTAAAAATACTGATCCATCAAATACTGAATTTTAGATATTAAGGCTATCAAAGATAAAACACAGAAGAGTTTCTTAAATAAATGTTCCACATTTCACTTAAAGAATTCATTTAGGATATAATATTCTACAATCAATATGTGAGCACTAAGGAAATGTTATTTGAAACATATTGAAGATTTTCAGAATTTAGGTCCTATGATTTACAATTTAGATGTCAAAAATGTCATCATTTAAATTATATATATAAATATATATACGTACACACACACACACACACATAATATTCTAGTAAAGTCATTAATGACCTATAATGATCTTATTCTAATATGATTCAAGACAAAATATTTAAAAATATTTACTTATTTCATTATTAACAATGACCATTCACAAAAAAAACCCCTGAAGAACATGAAAATGAATAGTTATTGATACTGAGCATTACTCTGAAAATTTGCTTAAAAATACTGGTTGTGATTATATGGCACTCTCAATTAAATGTATCATTAGATACCCCTAATCTCCTGCCCAAGAGCTATTCTCCACTACCTCCTTACTGATAGAACCCCTTTCTCTTCAGATTGGCCATGATCCCACATAAAATTCTCACCTCTGCAGACTTTGTTTCAATCTGAAGTGACCAAGTAACAAAACTGTAGGCAATATAAAAATATGGATCTGCTAGAGATTTCTGGGAATACTTTTGTTTTTCTAACACAGACTCCCTTTTTGTCCCTTTCTCTTTTTCTAGCCTATAGCACAACTGAAGAGAGAGACACCATTTTGCCTTCATGATTTGACAAGCATGAAGATAAAAGCTTCACTGTGAGGATGATGAAGGAAATGATAGAAGGGGGCCTAGATTCCCTTCCTTCAGACTTACGATTATGTGAGAAAAATACAATGCTGTTATAAGATTTAACTACGAAGATGGGCTTCTACTTCATGTACCTACGTATATCACAATTCACACAATATACATAAAATTGGTAAAAGCATTAATTATATAAGAAAATCACAATACCCAACACAAGTAGCAGAAACATTATAGACCTTTAATTCATTATGATTTTGAATCGATCTTTTACAGTCTTTTAGTTATCAAACTATTAAATTTATTTGCACATTCAAATTTTGTGAATAATGCAGATAAATCCTATTAACTTCGCAGTGTGTATGACTGTGTGTGTGTATATATGCATATGTGTGTAGGTAATCACATACACTTAAGGGGCCTAAAGGAATGATTGTTTCTTTCCTAGGGCACCCAGTATTCATTACCTCCAACTCTTTCCTTAAATTTCTCCATCCAAATTCTAGTTCCTAAGGGAATAGATCCTAATATATCCCAAAACTTATTTAATTATTTATTTTGATCTTGCCATCATTGGAGGTTTGCAGTGTGAGTGTGTGTGTGAATTCTGACCCATTTACTTTATCTGTATACCCACTTCTGAGTTTTTATCATAAATGGATGTTGACTTTTGTCAAATGCTTTTTCTGCATCTACTGAGATGATCATTGATTCTAATCTTTCATTTTGTTAATGTGGTATATCACATCGATTTCCGGATGTTGAACCATCTTTGCATCCCTGGAATAAATTCTGTTTGATCATGGTGTACGATCCTTTCAATGTATTGTTCAAGTCAGTTTGCTAACATTTTATTGAAGACTTTTACATCTGTGCTGCTCAGGAATATTGGTGTATAATTTTCTTTTTTTAGTTGTAGGGCTTTTGTCTTGTTTTGGTATCTGGGTAAAGCTAGCCTCACAAAATGAATTTGGTAGTGTTCCCTCCTCTTCTGTTTATTGAAGGAGTTGGAAAAGGATGGGTATCTTCTTTAAATGTTTTGGCAAAACTCACCAGTGAAACTACCTTGTCCTGGACTTTTGTTTTTTGGGAGCTTTTGGACTATTGAATCAATCTCCTTAAAACTTGGTCTGTTTGGATTTTTTCTTGTGAGAAAATTTCTTTTGTGATTCATTATTCGGTTGTTTTTAGGAATTTATCCATTCTTGGATAAAACTGGACAATCTATATTGTCCAATTTGTTGGCATACAGTTGTTCATAGTAGTCTTATGATATTTTGTGGTTCTGTGGTATCAGTTGTAATCCCTTCTCTTTCATTTCTAATTTTATTTACTTTAGTCCTCTCTATTTTTCTTGGTGAATCTAGCTAAAGGCTTGTCTATTTTGTCTTTAAAAAAAGAAAGCTCAGAAATTTAATTGATCTCTTCTATTGTCTTTTTAGTTTCTATTTCATTTATTACTATCTTTGGGCTTAGTTTGTTTTTCTAGCTTCTTGTGGTGTGAAGTTAGTTTGTTTGAGATCTTTCTTGCTTCTTAATATAGGAATTTATGGCTGTGAACTTCCCTCCATTTACTTTATCTGATGAAAAATATCCTTCCAGAGACATTTCTTTGCAGAACCAAGCTATGTTGGTTTCTTTCTGACTCTAGGACTTCTACTCTGGCTGTCACTTCGGCACTCTGAGTATTTTATAAAGGATTCTGCATACAATTCCAAGGTGGGTGGTGGTAGAGGTTTTCCACGCCAAGAGACAATTCATGGTCTCCAGTTGGTTTTTCTACTACATTTTAACTCAATTCTGATACCATCTTCCTGGAGATAGCATTAGATTCCACAGGTTAAGGTCTCAGTCCCACTAGACTGCTCATAGCACCCTCTGATTGCAAGCACAAGTCCATTTTGTTACCTGTGCTTCTGACCAATGGACTGTGGATTGAATGTTCCAATAGCCCACTCCTCACATGCAACTAATTTGCTAGAGTGGTTCACAGAACTCAGGAAGTTAGTTTACTTACTAGATTAATAGTCTATTATAAAAGAATATAACACAGGAATAGCCGGCTGGAAGAGATGCATAAAACACTGTATAGGGAAAGGACACAGAGCTTACATACCCTCTCCCAAGTAAGCCACTCTCCCCAGGTCCCTGTGTTCACTAGCCCAGAAGTTCTCTGAATCGTACTTTTGGGTTTTATGGAGGTTTCATTACATAGGCACATCACATCAGCCAGTGATTGATTAAATAATTGACTGTTGGTGATTGATTTAATCTCCAGCCCCTCTCCTCTCCCTAGAGGTTGAGAGGGGCACTGAATGGTTTCCCTGGCAGACAGCCCCAATCCTTAGTTGCTTTCTGAAAGTCACCTTGTTACCGATCTCACCAAAACTGTGAGCCAGCAGATGGGCCCATTCACATTGGCGCCACAGTGTAAGACCCAACAATTAATGCTGGAAGGAGCGGATCATTATTTACAACATTCCAATCCTGGAGGGCGCTTAGAGCACTCATCCTCTGGGCGCAGTTTTCCCACAAGACCCAGTACTTATGCTCCTTACCAGGCTATGAGCCAGAAACGCCTAAAGTAAAGGTTCCTCATTTCCTTATCTTAAACCAGCTGTGCAAACAGTTCTCCAGTCCCTCTGGAAGGTACTAAAGTTGCCATCCTCGTACAACAGCTCTCTCCTTCAAGATCTGGGATACATGTTCATCAGCTTCCATTTTAATAATCCGAAAAAAGCATGTTCCTTGTTACTCTGCATCATGGGAAACTCGGGAAAGGCACAAAGTCTTAATAGTCCAGGTAAAGTCTAAATCTGCAAGGCAGCATCTTGCAAAGAAGTCCTTTGCAGCTCTGGAGTCATCTAGACCAGACATGATCATAGCAGCAGTGCATGGCCTAATCCCTTTGTACAGACGGCATGTCTCTTCCCTTACCATTACTTCCTGCATGGCCAAGAATGCTTCTCCTCCCCAAGCCACATGGTCAGGAGAACTCTGCACAACTTCTACATTCTGCTTTTCTTCTCCTTTCTAAACCACGTGGCCAAGAGAGAGAAATGGCTCTTGCGCACCATTTAAATCCCAGTGCCTCCTCTGTAACCCCACTTCCAACTCCTCCCACACTGGGTTACACCTGCCCATTCCCCTATTTTCTGCCTTTTTCCAGCTGCCATTATTAGGCCATGCAGCCAGGGAACTGAGACTAAAACACTGGCCAGCTGTTTGGGGTTTTTTTTTAAGATTTTATTTATTTATTTTTAGAGAGAGGGGAAGGGAGGTAGAAAGAGAGGGAGAGAAACATCAATGTGTGGTTACTTCTTGTGTGCCCCCTACTGGGGGTCTGGCCTGCAACCCAGGCATGTGCCTTGACTGGGAACGGAACCACTGACTCTTTGGTTCACAGACTGATGCTTGATCCACTGAACTACACCAGCTGGTACTGGCCAGCTATTTTTGATATGCAAAGTACCTCTCAACCAGTCTGTCTGCTTCCCCATCCCCCAACCATGGCTGTGAAGGCTTTGGGGCTTCTCAGCCTACACCCAGACCTGAACCTCTTTCTACACCCATTACAACCTCATTAACATAAACCTAGTAGTGGTGGAAAGAAGCTTGTTATGAATAACAATACACCCATTTCATCTCTATGACTTTGAAGTAATTTGAGGCATCAAAAAGGGACCAAATATTATAACAAAAGATGTTCTCATTGCTCTTATGGAAATTCTAGGGATTTTGGGAGCTGCGAGTGAAGGACAAGGGACAAAGACCAAATACATATTTCTTATTATAAATCAAAATATAAATCAATATCCAGAGATTTTTAGGAAGAAAAAGTAATATAACAATTTCACTTCTTAGTAACTTAAGTCCTAAAGTTACATTTCCCTAGTCAAAGTCATTATTAATGCAGATGCTGTTTGAGAATAAAAATGGTTACCTTAAACAACACATAAGCCATCCCTGAAATAAGGTCTCTCCACTTCCTGTTAATGTGGCGGAGGATGAAAAGTTACTAACTCAAAACAATACTTGAAAAGAAGGGAAACAACTGTTTCTCAGAGTCTATGAGAGGTTTTCAGTAACTGCATGGACATTGGCTAGACTGAGAAACAATTGGAGGTCTTCACCTATTTTGCCCCTCAAATGTGAGCAGTACCTAAGAGGAGGAAGGTTGAGTGACGCTACAATCCACATCCACTACCCATCCCTAATACAGAGATGCTGGGATTTTTCCAACCACAAATTTAAGCAGCCACCCATTTACTGAAAAAATAATTTACTTTTAGCGGTAACTAGGGACATATTCTCCTTAGACATAATACCCTCTAAGTACCTATAACTCCCAAACAGTCAGAAAATTAAATTCCCAGTAAAGCAATTTGAATAAAAGGGGACTAGAGGTGGCATTCCCTAACAGGTTAGTAAGCAGAGAAGAAACTAAAAGGTTTCCTTAGCCAGAATCAAACCTGCGTGAAATTTGCTAAGGGTAAATCATAAATGTTCTCACCACACACACACACAATAGTTTTTTAAATGATTATATGAGATGATACAAATGTTAATTTGCTTGTTTACAATGCATATGTATATCAAAAATCAATATATTTGAACACCTTAAATATGTGCAATTTTATTTGTTAATCATACCTAAATAAAGCTGAGGGCATAAAAGAAAAAGAGATTAGGGGGAAAAATGGCACATGGAAAGTTACCACGTGATGTTAACTGTAGATAATGACAGTGCTTATGAGCAATGCTTAGGGGGTATAGGTTTTTTATGTACTACTTCAAGAGAAAATAAGTAAAGACATTATTATTAAGTAATAATCCAGAAATAAATTCTCACTCTATGAGACAGAGATCCATGCAATAGGGTAAGATTCCAAATCACTACAGTCAAACTTGCTAAAAGCTAGAAATTGCTCTAGAAGCTATGCATATTAATTTGCCTTCTGCTTTAAGAATACGAGGAGGCAGTGAGAGACATCTAAAGGAATCCATGTGGCATTGTGGGAGTCTAAACAAGACCAATTAAATACAGCTGTGCAATCCTTAGTCAAGGATGAGCACCTAGAACAATATAACAAGCAAATGAACAATAAGTACCCTGAATAAAGAAAACAGATGCAAGAAATTCTCCAGCATAAGAAAAAGGAGAGAATTACTCTAAAACACTTCTTGAAATGATTTTACTCTAAGAAGGAAAGTGAATTATTTTTAAAATATCTAAATCTGAGAAAAACAATCTAATTCAAAACAGTGACACAGATATCCTGATAATGAAATTAAGAATAAAGTAATTATCTTATTAAAACCCAAGCCCCAAAATATGTAGAAACCACAAAAATTAAATCTAAAGAAGATTCCAGACTGGATTTAAAATTAAGTATTTGCAACATCAAATACTAAAAGATAATGGAACGGTGTTCATTAAGTGTTTTTGTTTTCTTGTTTTATTTTTCTGCAAAGTGACATGCCTGGGACATGTGACAATGTAATTCTTATTATTATTTGATATGTGTTTATAAATTATAGCATAGAACTTCTGAAAAGTTTACTTAAACGCATAACGCAGGGGACCATAAATTAAAATTAAAATTGAGAAGTAAAAAAGAATTAATTTTAAATAAATGTTCTTGTTAGTATAACTGTCTAGTTATTAATAAAGAAAGGATGCAAATGGAATCAGACATTAAGCCTAATAAACTAGGGAGCTCAATCAGACATTAAGCCTGATGCCCTAGGAAGTTGCAGCATTCACAGGCTCCCCAGGGGACTACCACATCCTTTGGAGAAGGGATTTACTTAATCCTAGAGCACTCCTCAAACAGGCAGGAAGAATCAGCTTTCCTCTCTCGTAGGGGGACAAGCAGCCAGATAGCAGGATTATGGGGGAGAGGAGGAGAGAATAAAACAGCAAGAGAAATCCCTTCACTAAGCACTTGCACAGTAGAAACCAGATGATGAGGCAATACTTTGAGGCATTCACAGTAGGAGCCAAAATGGCAACCTAAAAGGGCAGAGTCTAGCCTGGGAATATCTGGGGAACGGGTCAGTTTGGATAAGGGACACAAATGCTCAGAAGATCCAGAAAAGGGGTTGGTTAAGGGAAGGGCCCAGCAGAAACCCAAGAAGAGCCAGGAAAGAGATTGGTTAGTTTAAAGCATGTTTACCTCTTTCCAAACCTAAGGTAGTATAATCAAAGCTTAATAAAGGCCTGATCCCCTGTTCATTTGTCCATTCATTCACACATGTTCTCTCTCTGCAGCAGCTAGCTGTATGGGTCCAAGTGTGGCGCCAAGCATGGGCCTGGGTACAGCCGTGCAGTGCAGGCTGGAGCACAGCTAGGAGCAGGGACTAAGCTGGACTACTAGACCCCAGAGTGATGACATTAAAGTTCTGAATCCTGACCCTCCTGGTGGGCGCTTATGCTCACCAGGCCCAGGACTTCTTCCACAGAGAGATGGAGCTAAGCCATATGGCCATGGATGAGATACCAGGCACCTGGGGGCAGTTCTTTATTTTTGTTCCAATAAATCTTACTACTACATCTCATCCTCCTGTGCATGGGCCCCGAAATGCTAGTCTCATGGCTCTGTGGTAGAACACTGTTTCCACCAGCAACATTCTTATGGTGAACCCAGTAAATTTCTGAACACATATTAATATAATTTGATATGAGTACAATAAAAGTCACTTGAAAAGAAAGATATGTAACTGGAAAAATAATTAAACAATAACAATATATGTAACTAAGCTATAATTTACAACCCATGTTGAATTAACATAGATCTGTAAGTACAGATAGGTCAGTAAAACACGTTAAAATTCTTGTCTTATATAAGAGGGAGATTAAAACTTATACTTACATCTTTGTTAAATTTGAAACTAAAAAGTTATACAATCAAGAGCTTTACTAAAGAATACAAAGTAATCCCAGAGAAAAATTTTAAAATGCTGCATTTAAAGTCACTACTGAATAAAATGGCAAACAAGGTATAGTGCACATTGCAAATGACTAAATACAAAGTAAAGCAGCACAAAGGACACAGTGAATGACAAATTAATATGAAGTCAGTACTTACAGTAAGCATAAATGGTTTAGATGTTTAGATATCAACAGCTAAAGACACCAGAACTAATTACAAACACATTCAAATAAAAATTAAACAAGTTTAAATATGAAAGTACCATATCATATCTTTAGATTTCATCTGTCTCTAGATATTCAGCTTCATGATTAGACAAATAGCTGCTTTACATGGACACTAATCACCTTCTTCAGGGAACAGCACAAGACCCCTTGCCTCATGTCCATGCTGTGTACCCTTTCTCCTGACATGCTTTTATATTGATACTGAGGTATGAGATTCAATAGTGTCTTCTTTGCCATTAGGTTACTCATGAGCAACCTTTATGTAAAGGGAATTGATTTTCTATAAAGTGTAACTTTGGTCAGTGAGAGACATGAGAGAACGAAAAATTCTTTATTCTTTCTTTGCTGAATAACAACCCCTAACAGTCATTCATTTATGTGGCCTCTTGGAAGATGGTGCCACATGAAGGATCCAAGATGGTGGAGGAAGTTACACTAACCTCCCAGGACCAAACTGGAATTACAACTAAATTATAGAAAAATCATCCTGAATAATCAAGTGAATACTAGCTGGGGAGAAGCCTTACAATGAAGGACTTATGTAAGAAACCACATCACCACATCAAGACTGGTAGGGAGTGTGGAGGCATGGGAGGGCTGGCTAGACTCCAGCTGAAGTTCTGGAGGTGTATGTCAGTGGCTAGAGAAGTTCCCCCTGAGAAGTGTAGGGCCTAAACCCCTAGCTGAGCTCCTCAGCCTAGAGGACCAGAACCAGAAAGGGAACCCGAATAATATCCAGCTGTGTAAAGCGGTGGGGTTTCTATCTGGAGAGACCACTAGAGACACAGAGAGCCTCTTAAAGGGCCAACACACAGGATTTTGTTTGTAACCACTTAACCTGGGCTCATACAGCGGGAGGACAGGGCAAACT
Source organism: Mormoops blainvillei (assembly GCA_004026545.1). Lineage (NCBI taxonomy): Eukaryota > Metazoa > Chordata > Mammalia > Chiroptera > Mormoopidae > Mormoops > Mormoops blainvillei. The sequence continues at coordinate 12,930 of PVJD01005656.1, read as the reverse complement.
AGAGCCAAGTGAGGAGAGTCAGACTGGTGACTCTTGGGGGAGAGCTGAAGGGACAGCTGCCAGGTTCTCTGGCTCAGCCACCATCATGGTGGTGGAAAAACCATCTTTCTCAGGCAGAGCACTCCCCTCCATGCAGTTTCACCCTGGTAGCAAGAAATAATCCCATCCACAGGAATCCCTCTTGCCCCACCCTATGGAGTTTAAGCCCTGATGAGGAGGCTGAAGGCTCTGTCATTGATTAAACCTAACAGAAACCCTCCGGGCAAAGGTGGATCTCCAAGAGCTTTAAGACTTTAGCTGTCCCTCCCCTAGGCCCAGTGTAGGTAAAAGCTGGCTTTGGTGTACATCTTGCTTTTTTCTACACACACCCAAGCCCAGCAGAGGGAAACATAGGATGTGGGTAGCTGATAGCTCCAAACAGGTTGCCCAAGGCCATTCACAGGCAGCATATGACATAGGCCTGACCAGAGTTGCAGATCTACCTAGTACATAGAAACAAACACAAAGAGGCAGCCAAAATGGGAAGATGAAGAAACAGGCCCAAATAAAAGAACAAGAGAACACTGCAAAAGAAGAACTAAGTGAAATGGAGGCAAGCAATTTATCAGATATAGTCTTATGTAATGATTATATGGATGATCAATTGCATGAAAAAAGACACATGAACCATAAAAAAGGATCAGTCAGATATAAAGACTGCAATATCTGAAATAAATAATATACTGGAAGGATTAAATAGTAGGTTAGATAAAGCAGGGTGTCAAATCAATGATTTGGAAGACAAGGTAGAAAAAACACACAAGCAGGGCAGCAAAATGAAAACAGAACTTTAAAAAATGAGGAAAGTTTAAGGGACCGCTGAAACTACAAGAAGCATAGCAATATCCATGTCATGGGGATACCAGAAGGGAAAGAGTGAGAGAGAGAGATGGAGAACCCGTTTAAAGAAATAATGACCAAAAATGTCCTTAAACTGCTAAATCAAAAGATACACAAGTCCAGGAAGTATAGAGAGTCCCAAACAAGTTGGACCCAAAGAGGCCCGCACCAGGACATATCATAATTAAAATGGCAAAGCTTAAAGACAAGGGGAGAATCTTAAAAGTCATGAGAAAAAAGCAGTTATTACCTACAGGGGAGCTCCCATTGCACTGTCATTTGATTTCTCAACAGAAACATTTCAGGCCAGATGAAATAAAATATTCCAGGTGATGAAAAGTGAGGACCTACAAACAAGGCTACTTTTCCCAGCAAGGCTTTCATTTAAAATTGAAGGAGAAGTAAAGAGCTTCCCAGGCAAGAAAAAGTTAAAGGAGTTTGTTACCACCAATCAGTATTGCAGTAATGTTAAAGGAAGGAGGAGGAGGAGAAGAAAAAAAACAGAGGAAAGTAGTTAAAAAATAAAATGGCAATTAATACATATCTATCAATAATCACTTTAAATGTGAATGACTTCAATGCTTCAATCAAAAGACATAAGGTAGCTGAACAGATATGAAAACAAGACCCATATATATGTTGTTTCCAAGAGACCCACCTCAGAATGAAAGATACACATAGATGAAAAGTAAAGGGATGGAAAAAGATATTTCATGCAAAAGGAAATTTTCAAAAGTTGGGAAAGCAGTAGTTATACCCAGCAAAACAGGCTTTAAAACCAAGGCTATAGTAAGAGAGAAGGAAGGGACACTACACAATGATAAAGGAAACATCCAAAAAGAGGATATAATCCTAGTAAATATTTATGCACCTGACCTAGGAGCACCTAAGTATGTAAAGCAAATCTTGATGGACATAAAGGGAGAGATCAACAGAAATACAGTCATAATAGGGGATTTTAACACCCCATTGACTCCAATGCATAGATCTTCCAGACACAAAATCAACAAGACAGCAGCCTTAAATGACATACTAGATCAAGTGGATTTCATTGATATCTTCAGAGTATTTCAACCCAAAGCAGCAGAATATACATTTTTTTCACCTGCACGTGGAATCTTTTCCAGGATAGACCACATGTTAGGACATTAAACAAGTCTCAAAAATTTAAGAATATTGAAATTATATCAAACATTTTCTCTGACAATAATGCTATGAAACTAGAAATCAATCACAAGAAGAAAACTGAAAATCACACACAGACATGGAAGCTAAATAACATGTTATTAAACAACAGGAACAAGGAAGAAATCAAAAGATACCTTGAAACAAATGAAAATGAGAACAAAAATCCCAAAATCTGTTGGAAACAGGGAAAGCACTCTTAAGAGGGAAATTCATAGCATTACAGGCCTGTCTCAAGAAACAAGAAAGCTAGCTCAAATAAACTCTCTAACTTTTCACTTGAAGAAACTTGAAAAAGAACAACAAACAAAGCTCAAAGTGAGTAGAAGGAAGGAAATAATAAAGATCACAGCAGAAATAAATGAAATAGAGTCTAAAAAAAGAATACAAAAGATCAATGAATCCAAGAGCAAAAAAAAAAGATAAACAAGATTGACAAAACTTAACCAGATTCATCAAGAAAAAAGATAGGAGACTCAAATAAATAAAATCAGACGTGAAAGAGGAGAAATAACAACTTGACACTAAAGAAATACAAAGGATTATAAGAAATTACTACCAACAACCATATACCAACAAACTGGACCACCTGGGTGAAATGGATAAATCCCTAGAAACATACAATCTGCCAAAACTAAATCAGGAAGAATCAGAGAATCTGAATAGACTGATTACACCCAGTGAAATTGAAACCATAATAAAAAAATTCCCAACAAACAAAAGCCCTGGACAGGAACAATTCACTCATAAATTTTACCAAATATTCTGAGATAAAATAACACCTCTCTTTCTCAAATTATTCCAAAATATTCAAGAGGAGGGAAGACTCCAAAGCTCATTTTACAAAGCCCGCATTTACAATAGCCAAGATTTGAAAGCAGCCCAAGTATCCATCAGTAGATAAGTGGATAAAACAACTATGAGACATTTACACAATGGAATGATACTCTGCTGTGAAGAAGAAGAAAATTTTACCTTTTTCAATAGCATGTATGGACTTGGATAGCATTATGCGAAGTGAAATAAGCCAGTCAGAGAAAGACAAATACCATAAGATTTCACTCATATGTGGAATCTAATGAACAAACTCAACTAACAAACAAAATAGAAACAGGTTCATAAAAAGCAGGCCGACAGATATGGGTGAGGGATTGGGGTGGAGGGATCAAGTGAAAAAAGAAAAAGGACTCTTGGATACAGACAATGATGTGGTGATTTTGAGGGGAGGTGGAGTTGGAGGAGGGTATAAGGAGGATAACTGCTAATGGAAAAAATACAATCAAAAATACTTAAAAAAAAAAAAGAAGATGGTGCTACATGGGTGAAAAACCAGTCACATTACATACTAAGCAATGTCTAGCATGTTAACTTATCCTTGTGTTAGCTTTCGACCCCTTTCCCTTACTTCCTTTATTTCATTAACGCTATGAGAATGCGTTATTTTAAAAGGTAGCAACTTCTATAGTCTTATAAAGTAGACCATATAGATGGGATTTTAGAGCTTTTCTGCCTGATAGGAATACGGATTCTAGTAATAGTGGTGGCAGGTGGCTAAAACTTCCTCATCGGCAGTGGCACCATGATTATTGTCTTTCCCCTTTGTTTTTGTTGTTTTTGGAATAAAATACAAATGAAAGGAGAGGCATTGGAATGTGTGACATTTTTGTGATGCTTTAAAAGTATGGGTCAGCAATAATTATAATTGCGTGGGCCAGTTTCTCATAATGGCATTATAAATCTTGAAAAAATAAAATGCTAAGCTCAGATGAACTAATGCCAACACAAGGAACAATGTGAAATCCAGAGGCCTTACCACAGTTTTTAGGGAGACTCTCATCTCCTGTTGTTGTATGAGAGCAGAATGTGTTGAAAATCAACCTCAGAATATAGAGTGATGGAGCTTCAATGTTCCCAGCACGCATATCTTCAGGGGGTCCCTATGATAAAGTTAGTGGCTTTAAAGAAAAGAAATGGGACGTTGAGACCCAAAACAGAGTCTTTTAGATAAACAAATCTGAAAACCTTTAACTCCTAAATTCTGTGAACCATTCAGAGGAGCAGAAGAGGTCTTCTGCCCCTAACCACAAAAGACTAGGCAATGACAAATTGAAACAGGCGCCTCTCAAGATAGTTCATTCCTCATGATCTATCCACTCCTCACTGCCTCTAGTCAATAGCCAGGGTTATGCCTCAGCCCAGTGGGACCTTGGAAGTACAATTCACCTATAAAATATAGAAATAGTTTATGCACTGAAGAAATTGACACATTGAATATTAAGTACTGGCAGAAACCTGAGAAACAAATGTAAGAGTAGAGCTTCAGAGTTATTCCACAGGCATGGGATATAAGGCTGGATATAGGAGAAGTTATTGAATGGAAGCACTAATGCGAATCTCAGAATCTGATGATATGGCTATGACACTGAAGTCTATCCTAAACAATTTCACTACAATAGCTCTGTAAAGCTTGACTATAGCAAACATGAAGAAAAATCTGGAACTTCCTTATATGATATTGTGGAAGTGGCCAGAAGATTCAGGGAGATGAGAATATTAGAATAGATTTACTATGTAATATTTGAGCATCTGTCACCTATGATAAACTTCAGTATTATTGCCAGATCATCAGTATGTTATTGCCAGAATTCAATAAATTCTTCTACACACAGTCTTATGTTCCACTGCTTATGCAATAACTGAAGCATTACTCTCACATTTGCTTCTCGGGTTTTTGCCAATATCTAGCAGCCAGTGTATCAATTCCCTTGGTGCATAAATTAAGATCCCTGGGTGAGCCCGGAAGACACTACATAAGAAATACACTGCTGAGTGGGCACCAGCATCTCTCAGAAGCTTGGTTGGTGGTGGCTGCACTCTGCAAACTGTGGTTTAGAGTGTCAATTGTTGCTATCAAACTGGGTTCTTTAATATTGATGCAGATGAAGCTAGGGCATAGCACTTAATCATTAGAGGCAAGGTAGATAGAATTACCAGTTTGCCAGCAAGTTGCCTTGACCTTCAGGAATTGTGGTAATAGCTAATATATCATGGTATTCTTAGACATGAGATAGGCAAATGCCTATGACAAAGAGAGAGAAAGAAAAAAAAAAAGATAGGCAGAGGGCCCATCAGCTGCTAAAATAGGAAATTGTAGCTCCTTAGCCAATTTCCAGATCTAAGTCAGTTCTCAAATTCAAAACTCATTGATTGAAGCATATGATTCTCTTGAGAAAGAAGTCTGCAATGCCACATGAAATGCATACAGTAAACTTTCCCTCAATTACCCTCCAAAGGAAACTGGAACCACTTCCGGGGTAACTCAACACTGAGGAATTGGAAAATACAGACTATTCTAGGACTGTTAGAAGGCCTTAGCAGACACTAATGCCATGGAATCTGAAATGCCAACATGATTCTATGGTTAAATGGGAGCTTATGGAGTTTGGCTCAAATCTGTTTCACAGTATATCCGAGTATCTTTGTACCTAACCTGTGGTTACTTTGTTGGTCCTCATGTGAATTTTTAAGAGAGAAATTCTTAGCAGCTGGCAGAATCTGTATATATGGCCTGTGAAATAAGAGCCAGTAGGGCATCAAGAGCCAAGTGGAAGGCCTGAAAACCACACTCCTATCATAAGAAAAATTCTAAGTCAAAAGTAATTCTACATTATGGGAAAAACTGCTGAGATTAATATCACTATCAGACACTTATTGGATGTAGGGGTGATGGTTCTCATATTTCCATGCATTCAATAAATTCACCTATATGTATGCTACAAAAGAGGAAATGAATCTTGGCAGATGTATATATTACTATAAATTTATCCAAGTGGCCGTCCTACTCACAGCTTCTGTGTTATGCCATCTGCCATGGAAGCTGCTATTAGGGCTACCACTTGGTTAAGTGACAGTAGATTAACACAGGCTTTGGCACTTCTTATAGGACTATGTATATTGCAGATAAACATATATGTTTCCAATTCTCTTCACTAAGAAGGATCATTTGGTTTTTATTCATATTGTAAGAACAGAAGTTCACATTTATTCTCCACTTCAGGTATATGCTCACTGTCCTTCTCTCTGTCACAGCTGAGAATTCAAGTATCTTGACCATCTTGACAACTAATGAACATAATACCAGGCAATGATAATGTCGTGATACTTTAAGCCTCATGAAAATTCAGGGGATTGTCTATTTATTTGTTTTTTTTAATTCTCACCTAAGAACATGCTTAGATGGGAAGGGAGGGAAAGAGAGGAAGAGCATCCATCGGCTGCCTCTTGCACATGCCCCAACCAGGGACCAAACCTATAACCCACGCATGTGCTCTGACTGGGAACCAAAGACTTGACCTTTTGGTAAATTGACAGTTTTGGAGGTCCAGTGGTCTGTGCCATGCCACAACATTCCTTCTAAGGCTAAAATTTTTGCACTTGGCACCTGAAACCACTGACAGAGGCACAGTGTTTGATACGTCTTTTCCAGATTTGGAGGTGGCATACACTGGACTTGATACTGCTCTGAACAATGTATTAGTTATGTGGAAACTGTCCATTTTCAGTGAGGCCTTGAGCAAGAGAGAGTTCTGCAGAAGATACAGCCTGAGGCAGCGATTTTCAACGGGTATGCAGCAAAACACACTAGTGTGCTGCAAGAATTTTTAAAACATGCCATACCTGACTATTTAGTCAGGGGCACTGACTTATTTTTCCTCAGATTGTCAAATAAAAAAGACAACAGCCAACACAACAATAGCTGTCTGGTGTGAATGAGTCAAAATTATACCCATTTTTTTTGGTCACATTGGCAAAAAATACATTTTTTGGTGTATTGCAGAATGTTGGTAATTACTTTATATGGGCCATGAGATAAAAAAGTTTGAAAATTTCTGGTCTAAGTTGCCTAGTCACTTGGGCCTTATGACTCGGCATATTTGAAAGAGTTAGTCATATTAGTAAAGGAAATGTTTGCTTTGCAAAACCTCTCATAAGTTTCTAGGATTTGAGGAAGATCATGTTCTCTCCGTTAGAGAGCTAGTCTTAATTTTGACAGACATTCCTGCCATGATATTGGATCCTACTAGAAACCGATAGCCTGATCATGGAATGCTAAGTGACTTATGCCACTGGGATTTCCTTCCTGAGCTGGATATTATCAGATCCATCATCTCATAATGTTGGGCAGATGCAGAAAAAGCATTTGGACTTTAGCCTGAGCATATCCAGAAAGTACATTACACACACAGATGGCCAGACTGCCATGTCACTTACCTCTGCTAAACTGATACTTCTATCTCAACTTACATCTTTGGCCTTGGGTTATTCCTAGTAATCAGCTAACATAGAAGAAAACAATTTATGCTAATGCAGAGATGGATTGATGTGATATGCCGATGCTAAACCAAACTAGACTGATACCAATCCTCCTGCTGGTGGAGCAGTAAGCAAAAAAGGAGTTAAAATGGTGGTGGTGATCAACACTAAGTACAAGGATAGGCTACAACTGCTACACAATGAGGGTTCAGAAGATGTGGTCTACAATCTGCCTAATTTATGAGTTTTTATGGTCCATATTAACTGTAAATGGATAACGGCAAACCATGGTTAGAAAAAGTATTTTGGGTCCTGGCTGGCATGGCTCAGTGTGTTGGATACTGGCCCAAGAACCTAAAGGCTGCTGGTTCAATTCCCAGCCAGGGCACATACCTGGGTTGATTGCCAGGTCTGCTGTTGGGGGTAAACGAGAGGCAACCGATTGATGTTTCTCTCACCCTCTTTGTCCCTCTCTTTCCCTCTCTCTAAAAATAAATAAACTCTTAAAAGATAAAAAGTATTTTAGTATATATTTCCATGTAAAATTTAGTGTCTTAATACAAAAACAGTGTATTATATTATGATTTATCATTTGGGCTCATCAGGATCATCTTATCTCTGCTATATGATTTCTCTGGGGTCTCTGCAGGGATGATTTGAATACATAGGGACTGGAATAGCTATGGACTTCCAAGGCATCTCTCTTTACATATTTTTAGAGACTGTGATGCAAAGCCTCTGAATGTACTCTTTCTAGCATATTACCCTTAAGGTAGTTGGATGTCTTATATGGTGACTCAGATTTCCAATATTGAGTGTTCCAAGAGAACAAGGCAGAAACTTCAATAACTTTTGTGACCTAGCCTTGGAAGTCATGCATTCTCACTTCTGACATATTATATCAGTCACACAGGGACAGTTGTCATTTAATGAATATAATTTAGTGCACCACACCAGAGCTTAAAAATGGGGAAATGTGAATCACTGGGGCTCTATATTGTAAGATGGTTGCCATCCACATATAAAAAAGGAAACTAAGGGCTTACCCCTATGGAGTAAAGCTCTGAGTCTCCCTGCCAAGCAAGCACTCAGACCAGACAAAGAGATGACCAAGAGTGAAGCAAACGTAAAATGAGTGGTGGAGGAGAAAGGCGATGGATATCAGGTATGGCACTGGGACTAGTAACAGCAGTAGCACCTTTATTCTACGAACCATCTTGCCTTAAATAGGTTTGGTTTCTGCATTTGGCGACCATCTTGATAGACTATGTAGTTGATTGGCCTTATATGTCCTCTCTTGGGGAAGCAATAAATATCATTTGTGCTCTAATAAAAGTCATTGTTCTCTATGATTTGGATATTGGCATGTTTGGAGATGTCCCAGAGCCTTCTTATACTATCCTATTTTTTTTTTGAATTCCTGTTTCCTCTTTCTATTCTGGCTGAATGTTTATTTCTTCCTCATGTTCCAAATTGTTGATTTGAATCCTGGTTTCTTTCCTTTCAACGACATAGTCTATCAAGATGGTTCCCTGTAGATTTTTCTTTATTTCACTTAGTGTAACCTTCATTTCTTTCTTTTTTATTTTTAAAAGATTTTATTTATTTATTTTTAGAGGGGAATAGAGGGAGAAAGAGAGGGAGAGAAGCATTAATGTGTAGATGTCTCCTGTGTCCCACCTACTGGGGACCTGGTCTGTAACCCAGGCATGTGCCCTGACTGGGAATTGAACCAGCGACCCTTTGCTTCACAGGCCGGCACTCAATCCACTTAGCCAAACCAGCCAGGGCCTTCATTTCTTCCTTTATGTTGTTGCCATACTCAGTGAGTTCTTTGAGCATCCTGATCACCAGTGTTTTGAACTCTGCATCTGATAGGTTGGTTATCTCTGTTTCATTGAGCTCTTCTAGGGTTCTGTTCTGTACTTTTATTTGGGCCATATTTCTTTGTCTCCTCAATTCAGCAGCCTCCCTGTGTATGTTTCTGTGTATTAGGTAGAGCTTCTTTGACTTCCTATAAAAGGCACCTTTAAAAATTATGAGGCAGAGCCTCAGATAATCACCAGGGTGAGACAACCCACTTCACCATTTTATGGCTCTGTGTCAGAGGAGGGCTCAGAGAGGTTACTGTGCCACTGCCAGGCTTCTTGGGTTTGCTTGGCACTTGCTTGCCCATTTTCAGAAATTTCCAGTCATTTCCACTTCTAGTATACAACAGGCACCCTTACTGCTATTGCCATGGTGTTGAGTCTCAGAGTATGTGGGTTGCGTACATTTTAAGACTGTGCAGGTCCTTTAAGTGAAGTTTTCTGAAAATCCTGCAGTTTCTTCCACTGTCCCAAACTCCACTGGTTTTTACAGCCAGAAGCTTTGGGGATTTATCTTCCTGGAGCCCTGGGCTGTGCAGTCCGGTGTAGGGCTGGGATTGCTTGCTCCCAAGGCATCCCTCCCAAATTTTTTCCACCACACGTGTATGTGGGACCACCTGTGCCTGCTGGGACATGGCCGCTGCCTCCCTGTGCTATGCCATGTCTCCTTGCCTCTCTGGCCGATCATCACTGTGCCTCTGTCCCTCCTACCCATCTGGATGAATGTGGTTTTTTTAAATCTTTGGTTTTCAGACTTACATATAATTTAATTTTCTGACAGTTCTGGGTGTTATTTGTTTTAAGATTTAGTTGTAATTCCTTTTTGTGGTTGTGAGAGGAGGTGAAGCGTGTTGAAAATAATGAAGGGAAACTTCCCTAATTTGGTGAATGAAATACACATACAAATCCAGGAAGCACAGACAGTCCCAAACAAGTTGGACCTAAAGAGGACCACACCAAGACACATCATAATTAAAATGCCAAAGACTAAAGATAAAGAGAGAATCTTAAAAGCAGCAAGAAAAAAGCAGAGAGATACCTACAAAGGAGTTCCCATAAAACTGTCAGCTGATTTCTCAAAGAAAGTTTGCAGGAAAGAGGGGACTGGCAAGAAGTATTCAAAGTCATGAAAAGCTAAGACCTATGACCTAGATTACTCTATCCAGCAAAGGTGTCATTTAGAATGGAAGGGCAGATAAAGTGCTTCCCAGGCAAGGTAAAGCTAAATCAGTTCATTATCACCAAGCCATAATTACATGAAATGTTAAAGGGACTTATTTAAGAGAAAGAAGAAGATCAAAACTATGAACATTAAAAAGGAAATAAATCACAAATATCAACAACTGAATAAAAAAAAAAGCAACAAACTAAGCAAACAGCCAGAACAGGGATTAAGAAGCATAATTGGTAGATACAAAGTAGGGCAATGTGAAGAATAGTATAGGAAATGGAGAAACCAAAGAACTTATACGCAGGGCTCATAGACATGAACTAATGGGGGGATTGCTGGAGGGAAGGGAAGAACCGGGTGCAGGGAAGCAAAGGGGGAAAAAGTGGGACAACTGTAACAATATAGTCAATAAAATATACTAAAAATATATAAAAAGAACATTGTTCTTTAATCACAGTAAAATAAAACTAAAAATTAAATATTAATATCAAAAAGTAGATAGAAAGCAATAAACACTGACTCTCTCCCAGTCTCATTCAGTACATTAATTGGTTACAAGTTGACCAAGAATCTGAGGGAATAATTATGCAGATATTAGGGACTTTTTCTCTCATTATTGTCTTCTCTTTGGTATCCTTTCCCCCTGCAATCACAGCTACTTCAGCAGCCCTGTGTTCAAATATGTGTTTCCTCTGCCCAGTTAGACCTCCATTCTCTGCACTCTGTTTCCCTTTGCTATGGATTTAAAAATACTGTCAGAAAGAAAGCAGAGGAAAATATGGGACTCACTTCAGATGCCTCTTCTTAAAAATTGCAGTCCTAGATTTTTCCTGTCCAATGACTGCAGATAATTCCTTTTTATATACTAATGAACATTTATGTCTTTAAGGATAATAAGATAAATCTGATACCAATAAATCCATCGTGCCCTTCCAAAACACTTTGCATATGTTGCTTTATAGATGGCTATCCTCAAAATCAAAACAAAAAAATATAATTGAGTCATATGTTGTTAGATTTATAAAATGGTATCAATGTTACAAATATTTTACTTCCTACATTTTGGTCAAGATATATTTTAATATTAATTCTTTTACTTTTATGTACAACTAGTTCATTTGCTTTTTACTAATGTACATCATTCTGTTATAATGTGTGTGACACTTATTTTCTATCCATTTCATTAGCACTGAACAGCTAAGTTACTAAAGTTCTTTACCACAACAAACAGTGCTATGGTTAACATTTCTAATATATAACTCCTCAAATTAGGGTAACTATATACTTATTAATCATTTAAGTTTTACTTCTGTTTTTTTTCTCCTTTGGTTATTTTTTTTTTAACTAGGTCCTATGGAAGGCACAGAACTTTTTGTATATTAATTTTTATTATTTATTCATTCTAAGTTTAATTCTAGCCTGTCACTTTAATCTCAGTCTTATGACTGAATTGAAATCACTGGGGTTCTTGTTCAGGACCAGTGGGATTATACATCCAGTGATAAAAAGTAATACTTGCAGACAGCCCATAATAATCATCACATATTAGGAACTACCTTGCCTGGGTATAATTTTTTCATCCAAATTCACACTCCCATCCCAGGGCAGTTTGCATGCAGGAACTGATCAATGCAGGAATGTTTGGTCCCAGCTTCTCTCCAGCTTCAGAGAAAAGCCATTATTGATATCATAGCACTATTTATCCCTCTGAATCAATCCTGTTTTCTTCCCCTCCTTCCTCTTCAAAGGTGTTGACCTCAAGAGCACTCCGTAATAAACTTGCAGAGTACTTCTTTCTTATGGTCTGTGTCCCAGAGACAAATAGTGTGAGTGACAATTATTAATTCCTGTACTAGTCAAAAGTCAAATTACATTGGCTCTTGTCACATTTACACTCATATCTAGTGTTGGTAAACATAATCTATGGTTAGCTTTATTGTTTACTTTCATATTTAGGTCTTTTATCCATTTGTGGTTATTGTCTGTGCAATGGTATATACTAGAGGTCTAATTTTATTTTCACTGAACAGTAAATCAGTTTTCTAATGCCATTTACAAAAATCTCATCATTTCTTCAAAGTTTTGTGATATATCTTCTATCATATAACAAGTAATCTATTTCAATCCTCATTCTTCTATTTCTTCCATAAATTAGTCTGTCCCTGCACCAGTAGTACCACATTGATGATTTTATTATTTGATGATTTAATCTGTCTTAATATCTAATAGTATGAGTTTCCTTCCTTTATACTTTTTGAAAATTACTTTAGCAATTCATGGGAATTTGTCTTTCTGTGTCAATTTCAGAATAAATTTGTCAGATTCCCCAAATCTATCTGTTGTATTGAATTGAATGGCAATGAATTTATAGATTAATTTGGGGACAATTAAAATCTTTAAAATTTTTTTGTTATCTTCATGAATGCATTATATTTATTTTATTTTATTTTATTTGTAGACAGAGGAGAAGGGAGGGAAAAAGAGTGTGAAAGAAACATCAATGTCTGGTTGCCT